>OOFJ01058350.1:3959-30103 GCA_900323375.1 Benthosema glaciale
ACCTAGTGTTCTGTATGAGTGTGTGTGTGTGTGTGTGTGTGTGTGTGTGTGTGTGTGTGTGTGTGTGTGTGTGTGTGCGTGCGTGCGTGCGTGCGTGCGTGCGTGTGTGTGTGTGTGTGTGTGTGTGTGTGTGTGTGTGTGTGATTTCCATTAAGTCTGCATTGTTTTTCTAGGTGCCTCATCTCTGAGTATTCCAACTATATTTGGTCCTGATATAGCCATGAGTGGTGAGATTGTAGACTTCCATTGTGAGGTACAGGAGTATGAGGATGAACCCATTCTGCTGCAGCTGTACAAGTAGGTGTAGTTTCAACTGAAATATTAATGGAAAAAAAGCTAAACATGTATCAACATGTGAGCAGCAGTCATGGAAACATCATGCTATCAAATTATTGCCATAGAAATTTGACATAAACAAAAACATCTCCATGAATTCAAGGCTTCATGTGGTGTAAATACATCATTTTGGGGTGAACTACTCCTTATTCCTGCAAATAAAATAAAATAAAATCCATATTCCAATGGTCTGTTTTAGTCGAAGTTTTGTTCCCTCAGCCATCGCGACAAACTGCCCCGCCGATAGGATGGTTCTGTTCACAGTGGGAACTGGGAACTCATGTTTTTGTATTGTCTTGGTGTTATGCGCTATGTGTTGTTTTTGATGTGGGTGTTTCAGACTGTGAAGATGAATATCCTTAATAAAGATTATTATTATTAATGTTCTCCAGGGAGAAAGACCAATCCAAGCATTTGGGTATGTACACTTCCAAAGAAGGACAGATGGCAACCTTCCCCCTGATTGTCAAAACAGCCCATGACGGCTACATGTTCTGTAAGGCTACTGTCCAAAACGATTCTCTACTGGTTGAGCCTACGTTCAGCAACAGACACTACTTTAAGGTGATCGGTAAGTGGCAGCCTTGTCGTTTATTGTGATTGTAGACTTGATTTAAGTCATGGGTTTTCCATAAATGGAATATGAAATTTGAAAACAATGTTGCAAGGTGTTAAAGGCCAAGCAACCAGACAAAATGGTACCACAAAAAAGAAATACAATACAAAATACTCCACAGAGCCAGTGAAGGTGTCGGAGCTTGTGATCCAGTCAGGCTCAGCTGAGTTGTTTGAGGGGAAGACTCTGGTTCTGCGCTGCATCACCACAGGAAACTACATCTCCTACAGCTGGTTGGTCAATGGACAGCTGGTCCCAAAGACTAAACGCCACAAACCACACTTGGACTTGCTCTACATATACAGGTCAGTGGATGTACAATGCTTCCATCTGTTCATTAGTCCATTTGCAATGATTTATGACTCCTAACGATCCCTACAGGAGTTACTCTGCCAAGGCAGGAGGTCATCTTGTAAAAATGTCACAGATTCAATCACCACCGTAGTAGTAGTCATTTGTCCTGTCTGATTTCCACAGAACAATTAGCCTGGAAATCAGACAAATCTGCAACAGGAAAATTGCCTGGGGAGGTTGGTCTGGCACTTCTCAGTTTGAATTATATTTTGCTCACCCCAGAGTTGTGGGTGATCAATCAGAGCCCACTATTCAAAGTAAGACTTTGTTGCTGTGATTGGAATTAGCTGGCCATATAGGGAGTGTGTCTTGAGTGTACAGGGTTTGATGAGGTCAGATCAACATACAGTATGTATTATGGAATGTCAGAACAGGTCAGCTCCATATGGAGATCTAAGGGTTGCAGCGGGGGCAGTGTCTCGAGTGTACAGGGCTTGATGAGGTCAGATCAACATATGTAATGTCGAAACAGGCAGTATGAGGGCCCAGGTAGGACCTTAACTTTCAGCCTGTTGAGAACTCAAGTTTTCGCAGATGGCGGGCGCAGCTGGACTAATAACTTAGGGGCGGGCCCGTCTAGAGTTTGAATGGATAGGATCGTCAGAACAGCTCAGCTCCATATATAGAGATCTAAGGGTTTGAGGTTTGAGATCATGTATGGCTATCCAGGGTTTTATGAGGTCATTGTCATGATCTTCATATTTGGACGGCCATATATGGAGCATGTCACATGGTGTGATGGACTGATGGCCATATATGGTGGCGTGACAGACGGAACGTCGGACAGAACAACAGACGGACTGACAGTAATCTGCGACCTATGATCGCAATAAAAATATTTGTTTTATTATGGTAATGTTCCTGTAATGCTGTACCTCTCAGGAGCACTCCTAGAGACAGTGGATCCTACATGTGTATGGCTTCCAATCAGTTCAATGAGACCCTGGACCCCTACAGCTCAAACAGCAGTGAAGTCATCATCACTATCAAAGGTCAGATCCTAGCTTGACTCTTTTTATTACAAAACTGTGACCTGAAGTTCAGCATTTAGCCTAAAGTGTTCATTATATCGTTTTGTCAACAAATTGTAACACGGATGGTATAATGAATACTTTAAGGTAAATGCTGAACTTGTCATTGGTTGAAATATAGCCACTTTGGCGATGTTATAACAGCTTGAGTTTGAATAAACCAGGCCAAAACTGGAGCCATTTCATCAGCTCACCATCATCTCTATCATCTGCTTGCTTACCTGCAGAGCCGGTATCAGAACCTGAAATCTCCTTCACTGTGGTCAAACATCAATTACTCAACATCTCAGCCATGGTCACCTGTCAGTCAACCCGAGGGACTCCGCCCATCACCTTTGCGCTCTACAACAGGACGGAACTCATCAGCATTGACACAGTACCGGATCGAATCACTACGTTCCCAGTTCCTGTGATTTTTGATAGGCACATGGGCCTTCTGCAATGCCAGGCAAATAATGGCGCAAACCTGACCAGAAGTCAATGGTTAGACCTGGAAGTCGGTATGTAGACTTTTGTTTCTACAATTATTGTGACCTCCTATGTCTATGACAAACATTAAATTCCCATTGACAATGAATGGAGAATTTTACATCATAGTGTCTGAGCAAAATAGTGTCTATTGATGATATCATGATGACAAATTCCCTAACACAAACAATGATGTATGATAATGTACGAGGATACTCACTTCACACAGGTTTGGTTTAAAGTGTATTTATTATGTTTATGTTTACCTTTGCTCTATTTTTTATATTTTTGGATATAGTTCATTTGGTTATAAACCTGTTTTATTATATTCAATGTAATCAAAATATATTTTCCTCCTGACAGTGTCAGTAAGTGGTCCTGTGCTGATGCATTACGACTATGATGTTGGAGAAAACTTTATTATAAACGGACTGAGGTTGTACTGCAAGCCAGCCAAAGGAACTCACCTGCAGTACCAATGGTTCCTCAATGGATCTCTCCTGGATGGACAAGGAACCTTCTACAGGGTGCTCCACCAACCTCCAGAGCGATCCATTCTCTTCCTGGCATTGAGAACGAGTAGTGCAGGAACGTACCACTGTGAAGTGTCACACAGCTTTGATAATACCACCACAATAAGGAGCGACAAGCTGTATGTTGATAAAGAAGGTAATAATAATAATACATTTTCAGCATATGAAAACATCACCCAGGATGTGAATTTATAAAAAGGAATTGTAAAACTAAATATAAGTCACAATTAACATATAATTACCCGGAAATAAAATATTAAAATCCAGTAACATTTTCATAATAGTTATATTACTTAATTTACTAGTGGTATTTATGTAATACAAATCAACAGTGCAAATTAGCACCATCAACATTCATGTGTAATTAAAGGTAATGTCATATTTTTTAAGTTTTAAACTACTGCTGTAGGCTACATATTATTACAGCTCAATGTTGAGTTTGTCAATGCTTTTCATTGTATTTTCACTGTATTGTATTGTATTTTATTATTTGAACTGAAATTGGGCAGCAACAGTTTTGCATGGAGTTGCACAATGTAATCATTTTATAATTGGCAGGTACTGATTCTAGGTCAAGGTCAAAGATAAGATAAGAAAGAGCACATTGCAGAGTGAGAGATGTACCCATGTATTCATGGACAGGTTTGTTTGTGCAAGTTTTTAGATTATACTTGCTTTTATCAACCAACCAATCAATCAATCAATCAATCAATCAATCAATCAATCAATCAATCAATCAATCAATCAATCAATCAATCAATCAATCTTTATTTCAGACCCAGGAAGATCCATATCACAAACAATACAATAAAAATAAAATGCAAATAAAATGCACATATCCACTTATCAAGATCCATATACCAAGATATATAATATTACAGTATGTCATTTTTCTTTAGTTATATCTCCTCTCTGCTCTTCTCTGCTCCTCTTCTTCCTCCTCCCTCCATATAGTGCTCAACCGTCTACCTGTCTCTGTGGTAGTCGTGGTCTTTAGCTGTTTCATCTTTCTAGTGGCCTTGGTCTCAACATGCTGTTGTGTTAGCGTTGTCTACAGTAAGTTAATTTCTTTATTATGTGTCAAATTTTGTATCCATTCACTCTCTTCCTGTTACTGTTGCATGTCTCAAAAACTTTATACCAGGGGTTTTCAACTGATTGTGAACCAGGGACCACCACCCTGACTAAGAATCAACCTGGGGACCACCACGGTTACCCTTATTCCATTCTGTTACTTTATCCAACCTTCCATTAGAACTCAGTTTAAGTGATATAGTACTGTTAGAGTAGATCATGATGACATTATTATATTGGCACATTAATTTCCAAAGAATGATGACTCAATCAGGCAAGCTTTCTTGAGATTCTAACTCCCTTTTCTGTGGAATTTCTTAACCTCAATCAGACTTCTCAGTAACTGACAACATTGACAACAAAGCTAGTGTGCTGTTCTGTGGAAGAAAATACAAAATCTTCACTTTGCTTAGTTTGCTACATTAGTAAATGCATGTTCACAGACCACCTGTTGAAAACCCTTGCTTTATACCATTTACAATGCTGTTTTGTCTTTCAGGGCGAAATCTCTACGGAGAGAAATTGCTGTAAGTTAAACCCCATGGCTACATTTCTCGTGTTTCATGCCTAAATTTACAATTTAGGCATTTAGTAAAATCCTGAGTGTTCATTTATCTATTTGTACACTCGGAGTTAATTAATAGTCAGACTTTTACAGTATTACCGTATGTGACATTGTTATCAATTGTGTTCTTCTCTGTCAGATGGGATGGGCAGATGGAGAACATGATTGTTTATGAGGATGAACTGGTGAGTCTGTATTGTCATAACAATAAAAATAAATGTTTTGGCGATGCACGTTTTTGGATAGGTTTAAATGCCTAAAATGCAAACTTGTTATAAATGTTTATAGAAAAAGAAAGACGATCCGGGCACTTAAAGTTAAAAAGAGGAAAGCCTTTATTTTATTAAAAGGCAACATGCATTGCCCTGATGAAGTAAGTTAAATAAATGCCAATCTCTGTATTAGGATTTGGATGAGTACAGAGACGATACAGATCTGTTTGAAGCCACAAGAATAGATGACAATTATCAGGTAAGATCTGCCTGTCTGCCTGTCTGTCTGTCTGTCCATCCAACTATTGTTCATTTATTCAAAGTAGCAGTCAAACTAAATTTGTTTCACTATCTTTCTTGTGTTGCTTTCTCTGTAGGGATCTATATCATCCATAGATGCCATGCAACCATTTCAGAGCTTGAGTAAGCATTGATTTGGATCTTCTATCCAGATAAAAAGCTCTAATGGAACTGTTGCCCCTGCGACCCGATATCCAGATTTAAGCGGTTGAAGATGGATAGGCTCATATATACCCAACAAGAGCTTTTGACAATCTTGGATTGAATCACTAGTCACACTTTGTGACTAGTGATTCACAGTGGTGTGATATCAGGAGGACACTACATAGTCATGATGGGATCTTTTTTTTTAAGTCACAGCTGGAGGCATGCTTATAGCAAAGTCCATCGACTTGGCTGCCACATGACATCAAGGGAGACATGTTTATTGTTGGGGACTTGGGGATTTTTGGGGGCGCATGAATAAGACAAACATTAAAAGTCCATAGACTTGGCTGCCACATGACGTCATGTCTGAAAGCCAGACATTGGACAAGCTAGCGCCCCTCAAAAATCTGAGAATAAATTCCTTACCAATAAATGTCTTCACCCACCAATTAGTTTGTAAACATATCTAGTAACACATCTCACAAAGACTGAAATTCAGTTTCCCTATAGGGGAATCTGTGACAGCACGCTGAAAGTTGAGGTACCATTAATAACCTATAGGCATATGCAGGCAAACATTTTAAAATGTAATTCTGCTTTCAGTTAGAATGAAATTTACATTGGTGAAGAAATGTCTTTATTCCTATTTTTCCTGATAATATTTAATATTTAAATACATCACTAATCTTGCATTAATTACAGTGAAATAATGGAAATAAAATAATTATGCATCATATTTCATATGACTGAATTTGGCTAGGTCGGAACTGAACTGTATTTTATATTCAGTAGACTAGGCTTACTGTAACGTGGGCTTTTTAGTTGTTATGAACAAACTAACGGATCCCTTTCGAGTTTGTCAGCCTGTGAGCCTGTGAGCCTGTGAGCCTGTGAGCCTGTGAGCCTGTGAGCCTGTGTGCCTGTGTGCGTGTGTGCGTGTGTGTGGGTGTGTGTGCGTGCGTGCGTGCGTGTGACATGCATGCTGTTATACCTTTAGGGTTAGGCTATGTTGTTCCGCCCTGTGCTTCCACCTGGTGGTCCCTCGCATTACCATTTCTATTTAAACTAAATATTCGCTTGATTAGAGTAGAATAGAGTACAGTAGCAAGAAAGAACACAACACAGCTCTGGCGTATTCGTAACTTTCAAATGTCAACTTTTAAACAATTTAAATAGTCTCTAGTAGTGTGTGAAACACCGGAAAATACAAGGCTTTGTCTACAAAATATAAGCACAGCAAGATCAGCATGTTTGTACCATGTTTGTTTCTTTGGGTTGATTGGCCCACTATTCCAAAGTCAATGGTAGAGAGTAAGAGAGATGAGGAATTTCATACAAAAAAGGGCAATGTTTAATGTTTTTGTTTAAGTTTAATAATTTGTGTAATAAAAGCATTACAGATATGTTTTATTTTTTATTAAACACTAATACTGGAAATGAGTTTTATTTTGACATCCATTGCCGGAAGCTTTATTTTTTGTGTGTGTCGTGGTTGTTTTCACTTTTCGACGTTTCGACTCCAGCGAGCAGGCTGTTTCACAGAGGCGTTTCATTCACACACAGTGCACCAGCAGCACTCGCCTCGCCTTCGCAGTCGCGGAGGCTCGCTGGGGAAACAAGCAAGTCATAAAACCGGCGTGGCTGCCAGTGAGTGAATATCACGGTTGTTGTTGTACATAACATAACGCAAAGAAGCGGACGGGTGAATAATAGCTAATAAATAAAACTCTTCTCGGAGAGACATGGAGGAGACGGGCGGCGGTGCGAGTGCTTACGGCGCGTCGCTCGCAGGAGGAGGCTTTGACCTGCACAAGTTCATCCGCCAACCGCAAACCATCGTTCGGCTGCTGAGCTGGGTGAGTGGGTGACGAGTCATGATGAAAGGAGCGTCAATTACACAATATTATACAATACACCGGTCAAAGTTTGAAGGGACCACGCACTGATCCGGTGTTTGTTTCAACAAACGTAGACATGAAAGATAAAGTCACAACATACTAGATGGATAGATTCAACTTTTTAGAAGATTTTTGGGAACATAGTACGCGCTGCACGCGAGTTGGTCTTAAATCAGCAGGTGCTGCGCGGCTCGCGCACAGGCACAGACTTGTTGAGACTCAGGAATCTCATGTTTGTGTTGAGTTTATCGGCTCTTATTTATTGGCCAACTATTCTTACAACTACTCCTGTTCTGTCATGTTTTTATTTAGTTAGCGGTTTCTTATTGTTAACTGTTGTGTTTTTATTCATTAAGAGGCTGCTTGCTAACAAATTAGTCATGTTGTTCTGTCTAGTATTTTATTCAGTACACAAACAACAACTAGTCGTCTTGTTCCGCAATGTTTTTATATTGAGTAACGGGCTGATAATATTTCACCCCCCGTGGTGTCGTGTTGCGTGCAGCTGGTCGTGTCACCATCACCACCAGGCTGCTGCAGTGACAGCACAGCAAGGCACAACAACACACTGCTACTACACACCGCCACACACAACCAAAGTAGCCTTACTACTAGCCTATACTATACCTACTGCTGCATTAACTCTGAAACTATAAATAAATGACCGCAGACTGACTCATACGATTGAATTAGTAATTATTTCATTTGCTCGATTAGCCTGACTAGCCTCGATACCCAGGCTTTTATTTTTCGTTCGCTATGGCTCAAAAAACATCCTGTGGTAACATGGTATGAGTGATAATATGACTTTTTAAACTCTAAACTTTGTAGGCTAGGCTACTGTCGTTTATTATACGTGAGAACGACTCGGGGGAGCAGAAAGCGTTGAGGCAAGACACAACCACCCACCGTCCGTGACCCATGGCCCACGTTATAGTCTATTCTATTTAGTCTACACATAGACAATACATATTGTGTGTGTGTGCGTGTGTGTGTGTGTGTGCTACATATGATACAGTAGGCCTAACAGCACGTTTTAGTTGGTCTATTCTAGATTGAGAAGGTACTGCATGTTGCAGTGAAAGTCTGGTTTCAGTTGTTGCTAGGCAGGTCAGATTTATTATAGGACAGATTTGTATCTGGGAAGTATTTAACTCTAAAAGTACATGTACATGTACACTTTCACAGATCAACACAAATGTAGAATAATAATAGTTATGCAGGAAAGCCTGCTGGCAAAAAACTAGTTTCAGGCACACAGAAAACTAGAAAAGTAATACAGTATCTGATTGTATTAAACAACTCACTTTGCCACTCACTTTATGCATGTTCATACCCTCTATACATATACACTTTAACAGTTAAAAGCAGTGTTTCCAAGTGCTTTACATCAGAAGACCTTATCAGAATCAGAATACACTATTGGCAAGTATAAAGTACATGCAGGGGAAGGTTTTCCTAGATCTGTGATGCAGGGATTGCCCAACCCTAAAGAATCAACACGTTGGACTACTGACAAAGTGCATGATAGTGAAAGACATTTCAGGACATGCCTTCATTAGACTATACAGCAGAAAGAAGACTTTTGGCTTAATGGATGACAGTAAGCACTAAGCAGCAAACTGCATGTTTACAGAGCACCAGAGAGAGGTCCATTGAGAGGAAAAAATAAATAAATAAAAAAGTTAACTTTGGCGCTCAAGTTAGTACCGGTATCTTGAGCGCTCAAGTTAGTATCTTGAGTAAGTAAGTTACTAACATGAGCACTCAAGTTAATAATTACAAAAAAATCTCTCAATGGCTACTCCGGTGCTCTGTGCATGTTTGATACAATGTGGTAGACAAAACCATAGACATTATGGACAAAACAAGTCTGTAGCATAAGCATGGTATAGAAACTGAAAACAATGATGCTAGCAAGTCGCCTGGCTGGCTAGCATACCGTAATTACATTTCCTATTGTAGTAATTTAGCTGACTGTCTTATTTTGAAACAACTCACAATGGCTTCTTGTTCAGTGTTATGCTCAAAGATATGTTCATAGAATGACATCCCTATCTGTGACAGGAATCAACCCTGTGAACCTTTGGTTACAGTTTCTCCTTCCTGAGACATGGAGATAAATTAAAGCCTGAAAGCCTAGATACTAGTTTGCTTTGTGTTAACATGTAGGGTAAATACTAACTACAGACAGACAGAGGGGAGCGTGCTTTGTGTTAACATGTAAATACTAGAGAGAGAAGAGAGCACCCTGGACATAGTCTGACCTTGGTTGCCATAGTGCATGTGTGCGTGCGAGTGCATGCAAGAATGAGTGTCGGTAGTAAATGGGGCAGGGGATGATGGGAAAGTACTGTAAAATGATACCTGTTCTCCCGCTGCTTTGCCCATCTGGTGAATGTGTGACACACAGTACTATATATGCCCACCATGCGGGGCAGTTTACCTCAACTGGTGGCAAACAAGAAGGATTTGTTCATAGCTTTGAATGGGAGGCACAGTGAAGCTTGAATAATATCAAAGTATCAATATTGATGATGATACTTCAGTCTTTTGTGTGGGTGAGTGTCTCTGGAGGTATTTTTGCCACACTTCCATCTCCTTTCATCAGAACAATGGGATTTAGAATGAACATCGACTTTGTTTCCTTTAAGAACCACCCAGTACAGTAGCCAACTGTTGATCTAATATCTCAGATGAGATCATATTGTACACACTTGGCCTTTCAATTAAATTTGTGTATTTCAATCTAGGAGAGTGTTGCATTGAACGGTGTCAACCACTTTGCACAAACAGTATACCTTACCCAGAAAAAGAAAAAACATTTACCAAACCAAACAGCTGTCAATGCTTTGGAAAGCGGAATTTGGAGTAAGTGTCCCATAATGAAAATCCCTACCTGTTGACTCATTGCAAGTGGCTCCTGATAGAGCAGCAGCAAAATAACTGAAGCGTAACAATAAATGGGCCATGATGCCTCGTGCATCTATTTATCTAGAGCCATTAGTGTGGCAACAGCAGTCAAATCCACACAACTTGCATAGGACAATCATTGTTCCTGGCAGCCAAGAATTTCACTTATCGTTTTGCACTTTTCCACACTCACTCTCTCTGTATTTCCATGAATTGTTTTTTCCCCCTACCCCCTCTCCACTTTCCATCTGTCAACAGAAAATGTAGAATTCCCCCCCATTCGGACCCCACAATGGTCTCTCTCTCTCTCTCTCTCTCTCTCTCTCTCTCTCTCTCCTCTATCTATCAAGGAGATATTCATGATTGTCAATGACATGGTTTTTCTCCATTTTTCAGCTCCCAGACAATTCTCCCTCGCCTCTGTCTTCATATAGGTGGACTTAAAAGGCCTATCTGTTCCTCTGCCCTCTCTCGCCCCACATCCCTCCTCTCTCCCTGGCAATTCCACACTCTTTCTACTGCTTTCTTTCTCTCCTGCCACTAATCCCTCTTCTTTCCCCTCCACTCCCTGCATACCCTCCCTCTTTTCTCCTCTCTCACTAACCAGTAGTGTCATAATGAATGTAGTTTGAGAGCTGGTGGCGTCTTTCTCTTGTCACATGGCAGGCAGCTGCACTGAGAACTAGGTCACATGGTTTAGTAGGGAAGCAGTGCAGACAGACACACCACAGGCAGGCCAACAGTAGCTCTTCACACCTCAATATCAGACTGAGAAAAAAAAAGTATTACCCAATACCCAGCCCGTCATCTATTTCAAATGACAACCTTTAAATTAGGGCTGGGAAATATATTGATCATAAACATCATGATTAGTAACGAAACAAGTTATTGCTGGGATTGTGGATATCGTAATATGAGTATTGTCTTGGTTTTAATCACATCATTTTAGAAAGGTTTTGGAAATAATAAAATCCCCACAATACAATACTCATACAATATGATCATTAGTACAATATCAATATCAAGGAATTTGGTCCAAAATAGGGTGATATTTATTTTTGTCCATAATTGCCTAACCTTATTTATTTCTACTGTGTCTAGCAGTCTATCTAATAAGAATAAGAACATACACTTGTGTTATTTTTTCTATTGGGCTAGTTGTTTGTTTATGTGCTAAAAGTGTAAATTCGAGATGTATTTTGCCATGCAGTGAGTGAATGGAATCAAGCTTGTGATTTCCTGCTCACAGAAGCAACCTATAAAGATGATTAACAACGACATCCCAGGGTTCTACTAAAGCTCAACATTTCTTTAATAGAGTTTCTTTCTTGTCAATTTGTCTTTTAACTTACATCTTGCCCTCTTCTTTCTCCTTTAGATCTTTTCCATCGTAGTGTTTGCCTCCATAACCACAGAGGGCTATGTGAATCCACCTACCAGTGCCCAGGCCAAGTGTATCTTTAACCAGAATGACTCTGCATGCCACTATGCAGTGGGCATTGGAGTCATTGCTTTTCTGGCCTGTGTGGGGTTCCTGCTGCTGGATGCTTACCTCCCACTGATGAGCAACGCACAAGAGAGAAAGTATGCAGTCATGGCTGACTTGGGCTTCTCAGGTGAGCGCAAATGGGTATTTCAACCAACAAAATTATAGTGCTACAGTAGGTCTTTCACATATGTCTGCTGTAGAATAGTGAATTGAAACTGTCTGTGTTGATCCAAGTGGCAAAACATAAATGGGGTCTCTCTTGTATTTATAGAAGTGTTTCTAACAGTCAGAGTGAAATGTATTGTCAGTCCAGTCTTTACAAAGTAACTCCAGCAGTAAAAAGCAGAGACAGAGAAACAAATGTGGGTAATCAGTAGAGGTATGTTATTATGATGTATACCTACAAATTTGTTCCTAACATTGCCTCTATTTCTGTGTAGAGATCACTTTACCCATCGACTTAGGGAGGCTTAATGAGATAAAAAATGATTTCGATTTCCCATAACTATTCATACGCAAGTCGCAGAAAGGGGCCGAGCTTACATACAGAGGCTCCCAGGCTAGCGTAGTTGAATGCAGATAGATCATGTGCCATTTGACTGCTATACAGTAACATGTGTAATTCATATTCCACATTATTCAGACAGTAGTTGGTGTGAGGGGTGGAGCATGGGGAGGCAACATCATCATAGTTATGTTGAAATTTAGAATTCATTGAGTGTCTGTGAGCCAGCTGACAATCAGTCATTCTTCAGTGGAACAGAGCAGCATTTGAACTGCTTGTATATTCATCAGATGGCCATGTATCACTTCAAGCGTTGGCCAGGGTATCGTAGGGAAGGGAGGGACAGACAGATGTCGTCCTGTATTATGTCCTTTGATACTGCGTGCATGTGTCTGTTATGTGCCGTTATTGTGGCAGTATGGCTTTGAACCTGTTTTTCTAGCAGTTGGCTGTAATTTGATCTCTGAATGAAACCTGTGTGTTCTAGGGGTGTGGACCTTCCTATGGTTCGTCTGTTTCTGTCTGTTGGCCACCATGTGGGGGCGAACTCATGACGTCAGCGGAATCCCAGAGGATGCTGCACGGGCCACCGTGGCATTCTCATTTTTCTCTATCGCCACCTGGGTGAGGAGGACAGCTACTACACCCTACACTGACTCATTTTCTTTTTCTTTTTTCATTTAAACGTTTTTTACTAGAGGTTACAGAGAGTGCAGCTGGCAAGTCATGAGCTGGTTTTGACCTTGCAAGTAGGTCTTGTGCTACTACGTTTAATGCCATTTTGACAATTAACTGTAATGAATGGGACGTTTTCAGTGCAACAAGACGTACAGCAGCCAGTTAGTGTACTTCCTTGATAAACGGATAAATAGATACAGATGTACCTGTTTCGTTTCATCACTGAATTGTTCAGTAAATCAAAATTCAAAAGGCAGAAAACCCATAATCTTTGCATTTTTGCCTGATTTGCCTCTTCTTACTCTCTTTCTGTATCCAGGCAATCTTGACCTACTTCGCTTTGGGGCGGTATCGTCGAGGTATGGATGAGGTTGCTGTGCCAACCTTCGCTGAGCCCCCACAACCAGATCACCTCCATACCCCGTACCCCGCAACCTATGCCCCCACCTCCTACACCCCTCCAACCCCCTACACTCCCACCACTTACTCAGCCTACCCGTCCAGTGGTGGGCCCGATGTCTACCAACAACCTCCCTTCTCCTCAAACCCTCAACCCCTGGGAGATGGAGGCTACCAGCCCCCCAGCTATTGAGTCTGTGGGACTGGGTGGAGGGGTCACTGATTAGGTGTTCCAAGTCACCTGTTAATAGAGTCACTGCAACTGCTTGGCACACAATGACAGAGTGGATGATGTGAATGCTCATCCAGGTCAGGATCACACAATTTGTGGAGTTTAGTTATCATGATTCTAATTTTCGACAAAAGATTCATAACATTGGGCATATTTGCAATATATTTATTTAATTTAGAATGGCCACTGAGGATGACAATTGCATGTCTAGATAAAATACAAAAATGCCCAAAAAATAATTTCCCTCGCTAGTCTTAAAGACTAATCATAAAAAGTCTAATCATGATAAATTATGACTAAGACTTGTGGTATTTATTTGACTAAATTAATACAGTTTATCCATTTTGCAATAATGGTGAAAACATTCATTAGTAACTGCAATTATTTATTTTATTATTATTATTTATCACTATTATTGTAATTTACAGTATAGATGTCTCATAATCAAGTGATTATCAATGATAATCAGTAGCCAAAGTGGTGCAGCCTTGATTCAGTTGTGAGATCTGAGTGTGTTAAGGTTTAACAATGTTGGCAAGGGGGTCACGTTTCTGATCTATGGTCAGATTTTGAACACATCAGCCTGATGGTTGAGATCAGTGTTGGAATATTTGTAAATCTGAAATGAGTGTGTGTCAAATTAAAAAAATACCTCAGACATATTAATTGGGAAGACATAAACAGAATGTTGGTGGTCAAAGGTCCCGCAATGTGAGATCACTTAAAGTATCAGTCAATAAGTGCTCTTGTGGAAGTGGCCAGCACTTCATTTGTGTTCCTTCATTCTCCGTTCTGGACATTGAACTCTGGTGCCTTTGTTGCAGAAGAGGAATGTGTATCTGTACATAGATGTTCACTATGCAAAGCTACCATTTTTAATGGTTCTATGTGCCTGTTTTTTTATTTAGTTTGTGTTCTTTGTTTTATGTTGATCTTTGTGTTTAAGTAAACTTAATGAGCACAATGCTTTAGAGTGAATATTATTTTTATTTAATGCAGCAATACCTTAAGACACTTGACTGTGAGACTACTAGGAACAGAAAACTATGAAACCAGCCTAATGCCCTCCTACAGACACTCTCAGTTTGAGGAAGTGTTTGTGGCCTTATGTGTTATCTGTAGAAATGAAAAATGTTGTTTTCATTTCTATTCTTAGCTCTGTTTCTCAGATTACCTGATAACCATGAGGTAAGAAGAAAGATTACACAAAGTATGTTCACCCTCACAGCAGGTTTTATTATTGGGTATGTTTTTCTCAATAAAATTAAAAAAACAAAGTCCACCTGCTCCTTTTGATGAAGCTTTTAGCCCAGATATTGCAATATCCAGTTCTCGGGAACTAAAGATAAGTAATGGCATGTTTGAACCTACAAAGTCCTGACAATACTGGAGGTAGAGGTATTTAGTGCTATTTAGATAAGTGTAGTTAGTAATTGAATGACTTCATGCTGTGGCCCACCAGGTTTGGCCCTCATAGTAAACATTAACTTCATGGATAACTGATAGATTGTCCTGTATATGAAAGGCCATAAGTTCAGTCCCCTGCCATTGACATTTGTCCTGTAGGCGTCAAAGGGTCAGACCACGATGGTGTATGCAGTAACCTGACACAGGACGAGGATGTCGGCTAAATACCTTTAATGGAAATGTAATTTAGACAATGTATATGACAATGGCTGATGACTTAAAACCCATTTAGACCTGGTGAAACATACGTCGTTTTACCTCCTTAAAGGTGGCTGTGCCCTCTGTGTCACTTAGACCTCTGTTTCTCATCTCACTTTTTTGTTTTTTAATAAGAATTAGAAGTTTTTCAAAAAACGTTTGGTTAGGTTTTAGGAGGTGTTTTAAGAATCGGCCTCAAGTCTAAATGGCTTAAACACCTTAGCTGTTTAGTATGATCAGGATTAAAACCTGTCCTCTGTAGGTTGCATTCAGTGTACACGGGCAAAGTGCACTAATAAGGAATTAAGTTAAAAAGAGATTAGTTCTCTTTTGGCCATAATATTGGTCCAGATAGCATAACAGTTTGGGGCATTTAAAGATATGTGGTGTTTGGCGACGTAGGATCAATACATCAGTCATCGATGTTTATCACAGTTGAATACGTCACAGTAGCTTTTTGACTGTAGGACAAAATATACCATATGTTCTGCCTATTGTGCCAGATTATTTGAGCCATTTTTTCCATCAGCAATGGTTTCCATTCAGCCAAATGATGTATTCTATCTAATATGCCCTCAATATCATCAATTTGTTAACAAAATAAGTGTTGCGTTAAGGATTTGGGTGGTACTATAGTTTGATGATAAGCGGTTAGGCCACAGGCTTGGCTTAATTCCCTTAGTATGCATCATCAACTACCCTCTTGCCCATCAGTAAAGCACAGCCCTTACCCATAAGTTGCTCTAGTGAAGCCCATTGGCTAAATACCTAAAATGTAATGATTTTCATTTTTTTACCGTCTGCTTATACAAGCCTACTAAGTGAACCCTGTAGTTATTTTTGGCTTACTACTGTAAATGGAGCAAGTGGTGAAAGTGAGATTTGCTGATTGTGACTGTTAAATGAATGCACAGTAAATTTGAGTCTTGTGGATTTTCGTTTGATCTTGATTTTGCCTGTTGTATTTATGCTTTTTTAACTTGAATTGCATTTATTTAATTCAGGCTCTCATTTCAGATCTGAGCGTTGCAGATATGAATCAGACAGGCTTTGTACAGTGAATGTTTAAATTTAAAAGGGTCTCCATAGATTTTAACATGTTTTACTCAATGATTAGAATTGCACTTATGTGTTCGGTAACCGATGTCTATATGCACAAACATCTGTTTCATCAAGGGCATATGGTACCATTACATTGCTTTGATGGAAAGTTGTGATGTTATATACAATTTGAGTTGCCATTCCATGTCATTGATTGTGAATAGCACAATAACACCCATTTTAACAGCCCTGTCCTTGAGCCATGGAATAAAAGTATATACAGAATAGTCAACTTAGTCTTATTGAGAAGTGAGTTCATAAGTTTACACCAGCTGTTGCTCACGAGGTAGAATTGCCATCTTGGAACCTGAAGGCCTCCGGTTCAATCCCCATCCCTACAAGGCTTCGTATTGAAGTCCATGAGCAAGTCCCTGAGCCTAACATTGTTTGCGCTCACTTGGACCAGCTCGCCGTTTCTAATATAGTGGCTCAAATGCAGAGTGCAGAGAAGTATTTTCCAATAGAAAAGGAGAAGCCACGGGCACACTTGATAGTAATGCGCCAATTTGAAACCCAATACCTATTACCTACTACCAAACTTTTGCTTAAACATGGAAACCATGTTTCCACACTGCTGCTTTATCTTATGGTACATAGCACAAGGGCTACATGTGTACACAGCTGCAGAAGTGGTATATGGTAAATATAAAAAGTTGTGTTAGGCCCAATTTATTCTTCCTCACATTGAAATGTTGCTCACCAAAGTAAACAGTCAAAAGAACAAACCAGGCTTTAGTATTGCAATTAGCTGTAGAACCGGTCTGTAATTAAAAAGGCCATCTTGGTCTTCCAATGTGACTGGCTGCATTGAATTACATGTCGCACGCAAATGCTGATGAATGAAGCATACATTACAAACAGGGTATTCTCTTATACTGCTTTGGATGACTGTTTGTATACACCACAACAGGGTTAGCTGCTGCAGATGCTGGGTATTCTAGAAACATTACCATAATGCACACACCAAATGTGGCATGATATTAATTGTTTTTTTAGTTGTTTGATAAACCAATGTTTTGCACTTGCTCAACTCGTACAAATCTCATAACATTATCTTTATTTACATGTCATATAATAAAATAACTTTCCTCCCACAAAGTAGACAAAACACAGTCACATTTTAAGAACAAAATAAAATTTCTGATAAAACAAATATTAAATCTGATGGATATCACTGCCTGTATTTGTCTCCGTAGCTGCAATTGAGTAGTACGTTTCACCATATAGAATGACATTTTAAGTATAGGTAAATAACAAAGGCCCAAGTTTCATAAAACCAAGATTACATTTATACCCATAGCTTAGAGGTCTAGTAATGGCTGCCAATTCCAACTGCAGACAAAACCTGTCAAGTCAAATGCCTAAATGGTGACATAAACAACACACATACGTCTCTACATTTAGTGTACATTTTACATTGCTTTGTTCTTGTCTTTTGTGTGGTTAAACTGTCTAGGTAATAGAATGTTTCTACAACACAATGGCTTCTACGGACAGACATTTCCTATAGTAAAAATTCTCCATAACTCCGCCTCCACAATACATTACACAATTACTGTATATACACTAGATGTAGTCAGTCAGGTTCAGAGCTGTAGGGTGGAGAAGAGCCTCCTGGGAACACCAGAGTCTAGCTGTTTTGCTGTTGTGAGTGCTTGTGGTGGCGTCTCCTCCTTCATGGGGGAACAGTTCTCTTTGTTGAACGTCATCAGCCCTCCGTAACACTTCCGACATACTGCCTGGTACTTATCTGCTCCACCGATCACCTCTACCTATGACAACAGTAATAAAACCATGTTGAAGATTTAAAAATGTTCATACACAGACATACACAGTCATGTGAAGAGGAAGGTGACAAACTGACGACTGAGCCTACAACACACTATGGCATGGCAGCCCTTAGTACCTCCCCCTTCACATTCAATAGATCCTGTGATCTTGTGGACAGATGTAAGTTCCTGGGGAAATCACCCTAACAATTTCATCTCAGAAAACTCCTTAGCACGGCCCTATTGGGTCCCTAAACCCTTACCTTAAGTTGTACCGTACAGAAACAATCTACACCAGTCACCATTTTATGTTTGCCAAATTGCCATTTGCAGAATGCAGAAAAGGGATACCAGCCATTGACTTATAAACTCACCCGCACATTTCCGGCTGATTGACAGACTGACACAAATGATGAAATATTAAAATGAACTAAATAAAAGCCAAATTAAACTTTACAGCTGACTGACAGAATGACACAAATGATGAAATATTAAAATTAACTAAATAAAAGCCAAATTTAACTTTTATGACGTCATATCTTGGGCTCATAATACTCATCATATCCAGTCCATAGACTAGGGTTTGTCCAACATGAAACCTGTTCCAATTTACCTGATTTTAACACACTAATGTACTACATAACTTTAGCTCATCATTACGCCCTCTCTGCCTCCTCCATCATCTCATTCACCCCACTCCTTCTCAACCTTCACTCCACTCACCTCCTTCTCAGCTCCAAGTCTCTTTGTGTAGGAAGCCTCTTTGAAACACTGCATACAGACAGCATTAAGCTTCACCACGCTCTCAGCCAGAGGAACCAGGCTCAGGATATTGCCAAACGGCTGAGGAAGGACAAAAGAAAAACTTTAGGCTACATGTAAGCTAGGTGCCTTAATTACATTTCACAAGTCGTTTTTTTCTTTTTCCCCAATCGGTGCACGCCTGACATCATAAGAATGAGGATTATGTAGGTCAACTAGGGCAATTGAAAAAGCTCTCATGGCATTTTGCATTCATTGAGCATTTTTGTATAACTGTACCTCCTCATTGACTTACATTGTATGCTGAAACAGCTCTCAAAGTCACTCTTTTAGTACATAAACACAAAGTCACTCTTTTAGTACATAAACACAAACAAAGTTGATTCAGACAATATAGAATCACCAAAACTATTACAGATTTATTTATTTATATTTTTAACTTTCTGTTGATTTTACTGTTTAAAGATCTGGTTCCGGATCCACAGAACCAGATCAATATGAAGCAACATCAATATGTTACCTTGTTTTTGTTTGTTTTTTTTAAGAAAAAAATAAAAACAGTATGAGTTTTGGTGATGTTCTATATTGTAATTGTAAATGGTGCATTTATATATCATAGATTGTGCATTACATTCACACACTGATGGCAGCGGAAACCATGCAAGGCCCCTACTAGCACATCAGGAGCAATTAGGGGTTAAGTGTCTTGCTCAAGGACGCATCAACACGAACTCTGGGGGAGCCCGGGTTCGAACAGGCAACCATCCAGTCACTCTGAGCCACCACCGCCCCTGAGCCACCGCCGCCCCATATTGTGTTTGTTTACATACTAAAATAATTACTTTGAGCTGTTTCAGCATACAATGTAGTCGATGTGGAATTTTGAATTATCAATTTCTAATCACTGGAGGCGGGTCTTGCCCTTTAACGTTATTTGCATCAAGGCAATTATGTTGTGCTTCTGCAGATTCTGAAGAGTTATTTCTTATAATGTAGATGTATTTGTTTCCCTGACAAAAAGGGGAAATAACGCCCAAAACTACCGGTAAATAAACACTTCAGGATCGTGTTGTCATGACATGTAGAACAAAAGAGGAAGGCCCTCAACTTATAAGACCATCTTTCAGATCAAATGTCTGATGATGTGACGTGTTGGCAAAATAAATCTACACCTGTTCAGACCATGTTGTGATAACACTCTTAAGTTTAAAGCATAGCATTGAATCTGCACTCTTCTGACTGGCCCTTTGTGGTCCAAGTTAAAAAAGGCAAGCATTCATAAGCATCAGGTTGCCAATAAGGAGTGATGGCTGTATGTTCTGTAATGCAGGAGTGACTTTTCAGGCTCTAATGGGTAACCTGATGTATCTGAATGATTCCCAGTATGCCATATATTCATGCTGCCGACAAATCTGAGTCAGTTTTGTGCGATACCAGCCATTCCACAGCTAACCTCGGAGGAAAGCCTGGTCTGTGTTCCAAAATCTCTGTGTGAACCGGTCTGGAGCAGATGGTAATTTACGTCATGTTGTAGTCAGATTTGTAGTCAACATGCAGGAAACCACAAGGCGGAATAAGAATTCCACCATTCATAATACCCTTTCCTGCCTGCTGACTACAAATTACTACAACGTGACGTATTTTACCATCCGCTCCAGACCGGTTCATACACCCGAAAGGGAATGCTGCCCAGGCTATTCCACAGCAGATCTTTTCTCACTGTTTTATGTGTATTTCTTTCATTTATTTGGATAAGTCGAAATAAAAAGTTGTTCATTCACTAAGTAGATCTCCTCTAACAAAAGTACTGGACCTCCATTAACCCAATCACCTCTACAATTTTACAATTTAGGCATTTAACAAACCTCTGACGTGTCATGCTGTGTCAAGAGACTTTAACGTCTTTAATTCACTGTATAGTGGTGTGAGCAGAGGTTACTAAACATTACACAAGAGGAAAACTCTCCATTACTGGAACTGCACAGCACACAATAGACAATGAACTGTCTGTTTTACATCCAACTATGTTTTTTGTTTAGTGACATTACGTACTGGCCCCACGGTCACCTATCCTTGTCCGGACAGTGTTTACTTCCCCTATGCCGTCTTGTTTTTAGCTACACCCACAGTTGCACTGTGTCTGCTCAAACAGTGGCTGTTTGTGACTCTCAGCAGTGAATAGATAACAAGTAAGTAGACCATCACATTTTTGGCTCTCATTGACAAAACACACACCTACCTTTCTCTGGAAGGTTGCATCCAAGGCAGCTACAATGATGGTCTTTCCCATGTTAGCCATCTCTTCACAGAACTCCACTGTGTCAGGGAACTATAAATATAACATTAGAAGGATACTGTTCAGTGAATATTTCCTTTATAGTTTAGTCTGGCTGTACATTATTTCTATGGATTAATCAATGACTAAAAGTTATACTCACAAACTGGCCTTCATCAATTCCAATGACGCAGGATTTCAACGCCAGAGAGCGCAAATCTCCCAGGCAGTTAGCAGGTACTGCTTCCATTGTGTTTCTGAACCAAAAGAGCTCATGTAAAGACGTTGTAATGTGTGTGACACACACGCGCGCACACACACACACCCACTTTCTCAAACTTACTTGTCATGTGTGGCCATGTCTTTCTCAGAATAGCGTGTGTCTTTTGCATACTTGATCACAAGGCAGTTATATTGAGCAACTTGGAATCGACGCACTCTCCTCATCAGTTCAGTGCTATAAAATAAAAAAGACATGAGTTTATCAACAACGCCAAGAAGCTAACTGATAATAACAGGATTGTGATGATAATAAAACTCAACTCTGGGAGGAAGCTAACCCTAGAATGTCTGATATTACATACATTTCATGTATTCCAATCAATTAGCAAGAATCGTTTTCTGTGCCTGTTTTATTGATAGTAAAAGTAAAAGCACACTTGGCTGGTTAAATAGTTCAAGCCTTTGAGGAATTTGGGTCAATGATTTCGAACTCTGTAAGTCAGACAGAGTAGGTAGGTACTGCTTCATTGTGGTTGTGAACAAAAAGAGCTCAGCTAAAGCTACAGTGAACCAACCAGTCTGCTTCAGTTCAACCATATTTGGCGCGATATCTGCTACTGTAACCAGAGCCATATGGCTCTGCTGTAAACTAACGGTATATGCTACGGTATATGTTGTTCTTTGTCTGATTGGTTGCACATTACAAACATTTAGGAAATGTAACAGATATGGTAGTTATGTAGCTTACACACAATGCACAGAGAAAAGGAAACAAATAACTCACCTTTTCCCAGAAAACATTGGTCCAAAGATAACCTGCAAAATAGGAAACGGACGGTCAATAAAATTGTAGGTTTTTTGTTTAGCCATTGTTGTTGTTATTCAAGCGTACCGTATCACATTATAGCATGGTTATTAACACTATTATGTTTGCCGCGAGACAATGAATCATATTGTCCACATCAACTTTAGTTTACAAACCTGAATTTGTCCTCTGGCTTTCAGTGGGGAATTCGGTAGAATTCTTGAGACACCCAAACAGTCCATATTGGATAGAGTTTTGGATAAAGTTTAATAAAACTCGATTTAAAAAAAACAAAAACAAGCTAATAATGATAATAACGCAACTATAACTGACTTAACACAACTGAAAAATAAAATCCGCGCCGAAGCTCGCAACTGGACATTTATACAGGAAATAGCTTTGTCCAATCGTCACGGAGCCACGTGACAATCGCAACCAATGAGGTGGTATTCTCATCCACATCCAATCAGAACATACTCGAGTTAGGCGCGGGACACAAGTGGGCCAATATTATTGCTCTGAGGCCAAGTGGCATAAAAAAAGCAGCAGCTGGATGGAATGGGGTCAAACTGTAGCAGATGGAATGTGCTGACCTTGGCTACTGATTCACATCACACACACATGCCAATGTTCTAAAGTTCAGTCACAGTCAGTCAGTGTGTCATGTATGTTGTGGACATTCTGACTCTGCTGCTCGTCGTCGGACTCATCCAGTGAGAAAAAAGTAACAATACAGCTTTGGAAGACATGGAGAAAGATGTAAGTCCGTATTGTTATTGGAACTTGGAAGAAATCTTCACATGCTGCCTAACGTTGGCTTATAATGTCAACAACGTATAGAACGGATTGAGGCCGACTTCGGCGTCGCATTTATGCAAGATCAGAATCAGAATAATTGGCATGAATTTAGCTCTGGTCCATAGCTCCAGTGCTTCTATGATTCTGCATTTGCAGTGAAGCTATGGGCCAGACGCCAGAGCTAGCATGAACTTTTCCTCCCTGGAAATAAAAAGTCTGTGTTTCCGAGGCTAGCATGAACTCTACTCTAGTCAACAGACAACGTGGTAAATGCCTGGCCAGTGGCCACGTCACGTGCTACTACAGCATACGATTATATTACTTGTTATTGTTATTTGTTTACTTCCTCAAGCCAAGGAATGATTATACGCACACAAAATATATTGCTTTAATATAAGCGATATTTTTTTTGCTGTAATTCTACTATTTGAACGCCAGATCGCGCTGTTCACCACAGCACTGTTTGACAGATCTGTGACAACAGCTGCTAAAATTGGCTTCAGTGAAATAAATACATGGGTAAAAGAAGGACTCTCTGCCTCCTCTCGTCCCCGTCGTCGGACAGGAGCTCGAGAGGCAATACTCCCCAAGTCGGTGGTCGCACAGAATGTCTGCAGACGACGTGATCAAAGCGCACGTCGCGGCGCTCAAAGAAGGTTGGTCTTGTTTACATTGATTCATCATCAGATATTTGATTTGAACTGGCAGCGGCCGGCAGGAGACTGGAGTCTAGCGCTACTGTGCTGCCAGCTGAGATATGTCAGGGTGTGTGCCGTGGCCTGATTGACTGGTTAGACTTGTCACTGTATCCAGTTCTGCTGCTACGGACGCACTTGTAATAGAAGGGATGAAGTGCTTGTTATTGGATTGCAATTATAATAAATGTGTCAGTTAAAATAATAGTTAAATTGCTTTATAATCTGATAGCAATCAGACAGTAACTGTCTGTCCAGCTCGAACATGCATATTTAGGGCGGCCTGCTCGGGACACCAATTATATCTAACAAGGAGATAACTCATACAGGAGGAACACGTGGAATTTGATGTGATGAACATTTGATTTTGGAACACAAAATTGAAGATGATTGATAAATGAGTACTCTAAATAAGCTAGATAGACAGGGAGAGAACCCAGAATATAGAGCTTTCACCTGCACTACCTCTAAGTGTCTAAATGTCAACATGAGTTTGTTTGTAATATTATTCAGGTACTGAACGTGCTCGTGGCCTGGCCCAGACCTTGTTGAATGTACCCTATGGAGAGGGAGAAGGAGAGAAAGTGGATGTTTACATACCCATCACCAATTCTCTGGGTGAGTTAAGTCATCCCTTTATTGTACATACAAATATGGTTGTATGGTTGTTATTGTACATACAAATATGGTTACTTGTGCACTTCAGATGTACACTGCCACATGGATTCTGTAAACATACTCACACTTTTGTTTTGAAAGAGAGGTAGTAGGAGGTTGCCTTGCTTCAATATGGTGCTCCTGGAGTAGCCTAAGATTTAGACTCTCGTAGATGTACAGTATTTATCGATTCGGACAATTTCAATCTACGAGAATCTAAGCGAACTTGCCCCTTGGTCCTTTGCCCAAAACCCCCTGCCCTTGAATGGCAGGGGGGGCATTAACAATGTTTTATCCCTTCAGTGATACTGAACTCTTTCCCTGTACTCTTCAGGTCTGTTCTGCTCTGCTCTGCTCTGCTCTGCTCTGCTCTGCTCTGTTCCATTCTTTTATCTTATTTTCTGTATGTGTTGTTTCCTCTGTTCTGTTCTGTCATGTCCTAACTAACTGGTATATCCCTTTGTTTTAGACATGCCCCTGGTTATCTACATACATGGAGGCTACTGGCAGTTCCTCAGGTAATAATCTTTATTATGGGCTATTAAGGGATGCACAGTATTCACCAACGTATTGACGGTTATGCATCGGAGAGTTACTTCAAATGAAAATCTCACTGACTGTACTGTACTGTACTCCACATTCAGTAAGGAGGAATCAGGTTTTATGGCAGTCCCACTGGTCCAAAAAGGTGTGGTGGTTGTTGCTGTTGGATATGACATCGCTCCCAAAGGTAAACGTTTTTTTTTGTTTGTGCCATAATAATTGCAGTGTAGTAGAAATATTGACATATACTGAAATACCTTTTCTGTTCATCACTTACTTCTCAGGCAATATGGACCTGATGGTGTCCCAGGTGCGTAAGAGTGTGGTGTCTGTCATTCAGCAGTACAGTCACATCAGGTACTGCACATTGCTTGTTCTTCCTAGCTTCACTGCCCACTGGCAACTCTTTTCAAGATAAACTTTATGTGTGATGTGTTTATCTTGGCTGCTACAACAACTGATTCACCAGCCCTAATCTTTCGTCTTAATACCGAGTGGTGAAAATATTTTCTTCTTCTGAGATCCAACAAATGTCTTCCTCAGTGGCCTGTACCTGTGTGGTCACTCTGCTGGTGCTCACCTGGCTGCCATGGTCCTGTCCACTGATTGGTCACAATACAACGTCACCCCTCAGATCAAAGGTGAGGCCTGGTGAGAGGAGAGGGCTGGAATGAGTGTTTACAGACACTGATAACTGTTATCGAGAGCAGCATACATGAGTGAGCAGGCAGGCAGGCAGGCAGGTAGGTATAAGTAATGCCTTTCTCTCTCATTCGACTGCTTCCCTTCCCTCACATCTTGTTTTAGTTCTCCTATCTCTCACTCTCTCACTCTCTCACTTGATGTTTGTGAAATGTGCTCTATAAATAATTTACTTACACACTCACAAAAATGAACGTCCCAAATGCTCATCTACCCTTACACCCTACAGGTGCCTTCCTGGTCAGTGGTATCTACGACCTCCTACCTATTCTCTCCACCTACGTCAACGAGCCTCTCAAGATGACAGAGTATGTACATGTTGTAGTACAGTAGATGTAGTACACACTCTACTCTCAGTTTCGGTCTGATGCCTGATTTATTATTTAAGTATAAGTGTGTG
>OOFJ01058363.1:0-11311 GCA_900323375.1 Benthosema glaciale
CTGCCCCGCCCCCCCTTCCTGCCCTTGATCCCCCTGCTGCGAAGCGCAGCCGTTTTGGACGTTTAGTCCGTCCCCCGAAACGTTGACTGTTCACTTGTGACTGTTCACTTACTACTGGTTGCTATGGTTTATAATGCTGTTCTGTTGCACTTTTTTGTGGGTGAATTCTGGGGGGGCCTGTGTGGTGACCCACATGTACAGACTGAGAGACATTCACCCAAGGGGGACTGTGCCTTTAAGTGCACGGGGTGAGAGTGTAAATGTAATGTGTTTCCGGTTCCGGGTTATTGCCTTGTTGTTGTTACACTAAGACTGAGTGTGTATGTAACGCATATGTGGAAACTACAGTAAACTATCTCTACGCACAAAGGTGTCCTGTCTCGCTGTTTCCTACGTTTCCTACGATGTTTATAAAAACCTTCCGCTTCTTTAAAGAAACTATTTATCATAGGTCGATTTAATAGCCAGATTGATACGGTCGCGATTTACCGCGATGGGGGCTGCCATGTTTGTTGTTTGACACTGTTGAGTGACGGGGCTGATGGCCAATCAGCTGCCCCAATCGGATTTTCAAACTGACGGGGCTGTAGGCCGCTTCCCCAGACCTGAATCGCCAGAAAATATTTTTTTAAGGTAGTATTTTTTGAAGGTGGCGATTCAGGGCTGGAGCCAGGCTACCTAGCATCCACACTATTCCGGTGTTTTCAAACCCTGAAACTAAGACCTTTAGAAATGCTGCAGACTCTGTTTTTTGGTCAGCCTGGATGCGCGGGAATATGTCTATTCCTGATTTCATCACATGCCTCTATCATGTGACACTTTTACGGAAGAAAGCGACACCTTTACTTGCCTACCAGTGGTTATTCAACATGGGTAACGAAATGCAGACATTGTTGTCTATGCTAGTAAAATGTAGCATTAAGGCTCCTGTCCTGCTACCTACCTGTGACTGTGTAGGAAGCAACTTCAAGCAAGCATTGCTTCCTACATATGTCCATATCCAGCAGCATTATCAGCCCTTCATTGAGCAATGGTTTAGCAGGAGGCTGGGAAGAACTGAGGAATGGCGAGAAGACTTTCAAATGTTCAGATAGACAAGATGCTTGCAAAGGTGCATGCAGTGCACTTTGTGTGACCTGAGTGATGGAAGGCTCCAGAAAACAACCCCTAGCTAAATCAATAGACAAAGTGTCAACTGTAAAATGTGATACAGTTTAAATTAATACAAAATACAAACATTAGTGTGGATTTTGCCTGCATGTACACCTACGTGCAGACTGACACACACAAGTGCCTAATCCCACCTGCTGCCTGAGAGTGCATGAACAGAACAATGCAGCACAGCCGCACCCTTCCCCCCCCTCCCTGCGTGTTGCCTCAATCCCATCCCCGAGTTGCACAGCGGCCTATATGAGCTCTGGAGGAGAACCTTGGGGTGGAGATACTGGGTCCTATCTAATACTATCCATGCTCTGTGTCTTGGCACAGCAGCTCAGCTGTGAGAGTTGAGCCCCACTTATGTCATGGAAACTCGTGAACTTGCTTCTGAACTCTTGACAAAGACAATAGATCACATGTTCTATCTCTTGCGCTCTTTTGCTTTCTCTCATCTGTTTTCTTTCTCACCGACTCTGTCTTTGACGTCAGATAGGCTCGCATCACAGGTACTTTGTGGGCTGATTTTGGCCCGGAGAACAAAGTGCGGCAAACTGCGCCTTTTATTAATACTTTAGCTCCATCTCTTCCTTATTTGAATGATGCCTCCAGGTCCTTGGACAGAGACGTCTGTTATCTGTCAGGTTATATACCAGAAAACCGTAGCCAACTGCTGATTGTAATGACGACAAGTGGCGATTTATTGGATCTTTTGAGATTTCAACCAGTCAATGGTCTATATAAAGGAATATTACATAGTTGCAGAACAGCATACACAATACAAGCACAACAGCAGCAACGGATTATCATTGTCACTGCACAATGCATTAGGTTTGGTCAGTTTTGTGCACTCTCTCTGACTCTCTAAAGTCTAAATCATACAGTAACTAGTGGGGCATGCACAACATGTAGTGTAGCACTGATGAAGGCTGGATAGCCGAAACGTTTGTCTCCTCATGCAAGAATAAAATAGTGAAAAGCAGTCTTGCTGTGTGCGACCCTCTACCGTTATTTATATGATGTGATTTGAACAGGTAACACACCTTAAGTCAGAGTGCGGTGGTCAAAAGAAAAGTTATGAACATGTAGTGAACCACCAACAATAGCTGGCAGTGCACTGGCAGTGGCAGCCAACCACTACTGTAAACGATCCGTTCATCTCTTAGATCAGTGTGACCAAGGTGCTGTTGTTTCCTGTTATGATTGTCCCTGTTCACACTACATGGGCAGAGACTCATAGATGACACACTTGTCATATATGCTTAATATCTTTTACAGGCTGTATGTGTGGTGGTATCCTTATTCCTCAGTATCTTCCTGTTTTTTTGCAGTACACTCCGACTCCTTCACCATGCACTCGCCCATACGTCTACACTGATTCCTCACGCAATAAATAACACTCTAAACAAGTCTAAACACACATTGAACATACTTTTATTATTTATGCACAACTGTTACTGGGTGTCTTCTTTACAGGCTTGGTAATCAGGTATATGTGATGTCTGTCTCTGCACTTCTTTGCACCATAGTGAGGGGTCTGTTCAGGGACAGAGCGGCACTGGGGACATCAGCGCTGCTGGAAACAATGTCTTGCCTATTTTTAGTCAATAGAGATGAATGTTTGGTAGCTCACGCATCCTGTCTGTGCTTGCCTTGAGAGAAGGAGAACAGAGATTCAAGTCTGTTTAACCAGGGCGGATATTGTGTGTGAGTGTGCGCGCACCACAGTATAGCCCCTGGCCACACTGCACTGTGGGAGACGAGGATCAGAGAAGGGTGTGTGTGGGGCTCATTTGGGGAGAGAGGAACAAGTGAGGGTTGGGAGAGGGAGAGGAGGCGTTGAAGAGATGCAGCTGTTTGTTCAGCCTCAGCTGTTGCTCCTCTTCCATTAAATGTTGTCTCGGTTTCTCTATTTCCCTCGCATGCACGCGCGCAGCGGCGCACGTGCACTCGCACGCACCTACATTGACAGAAGCACACGATGCAACACTGTGCAGCTCTATGTGACACAGATGAAAGAATCAATCTGTCAGCACCACCGCTATTGGCTGGGAAGAAAGTAGCTAGCCGCGATGCTAAGAAATGCAGCTGTCTCTGCTTCTTTCTCAAGCCTGATTTACACTATACTTCATCACACGACTGTGTTGTGTGTCGGAAATAGCCGACCTACAAGCTCACAATGCATAGCAGATGCGACGTGTGGTAAGGTAACTAAAGGTTGTAAGGTCTGCTATTTTTGGCGCGTGACACCGTAGTGCGATGAAGTATGAATCTGTTGTGTTCTCTCTCTCTCTCTCGCTGCCCCATGAAGTTCCAGTTTCATTTTGTTGACTCATTTCACAACAGGTTCTGCTTTCTCTCTTCCAGCATTTGTTTTCCTCATCTGTGCATGGGTGTTGGTGTTATGTTGTGGTGTTCTTCCTCAAAAACTGTGTGTGTGTGTGTGTTGTCCTGAGGTCACAAGTGTGTGCACACATAGTTGCCATTCACAGTTGATGTAGCGCACACTTGCACACAATTTGAATTCTGTCCACTTTTCGTCTCTCCTCCCTCCTAGGTTTCTTAATTCCTCCTGCATTTTTGTCCTCTGCTTTACCTAGTTCCTGTGTCCCCTTGGCATTGAAGAGGTAAAGACAGGGCAGCACCATGTTTGGGGAAATCAAGTCATGCATGCGTACAGGTGTGTGACTGTGCGCATGTGTGTGTGTGTGTGTGCATCCATGCGTGTATGTGAAGCTCTGCTGGAGTCCTGTTATCTCAGTCTTGCTCAGTTGAACAGGTTCAAAGGGAGAGTTCTTAACAAAACCGTACAGTCTGTCCAAGGTTACCAAAACTGAATGTTTCTAAAAAGTCATTTACTGGAACACGTTTTCCAAGGGTATCTCCTTATATGGGTCTGTACTCTTTCTCAATATGATCATATCATTTATGTCTCTGGCTCTGTATTGTTTTGAAAACTCATGTATTGTGTTTTTGGCAATATTCTTATCAGTCTCCAGAAAACTGCTAACGCATTTGGACTGGCAAGTTTTTACGGCCATCATCACCATCTTCCTGGGTGGTTCCCAAAGTTTTTAGCTCGTGACCCAAAAGAGAGATGTTTGTCTGGGACCCAAACTAGTGAAAATGTCAGATCTGCAAGCTCACAACATGTGGCGAGCTTGTAGATCGGCTATTTTCACTACATCTTTTTATTCCTAATTTATTGGATTTCTTAGATTTTTCATTTATGTCTTATGAAGTTACTGAAAATATAATAGAATTTTGGTTTAATTCATGAAAAGTTTACCTTTTTTGGGAATGTTTTTTGAAAAACATAAAGAGAACCCAGAACTGTGCACAATCAATTAATTTATTTTGCAAGCTTTCGGTCTACTGACCTCCTTCAAGCATCTTTTTGAAATAATAATAATTAAAAACCAAATTTAGGAAACAAAATAAGGGGAGTCACCCATAACAATGTGTCTGCGAGCCACAAATGGGTCCCGAACCAGTGTTTGGGAACCAGTGGTCTAGACTACACATTAAACAATACGGAGAGAAAAGTGAAGGATCTTGTCATCAACCTCTACCAAACAAACACATCATGGTATGCTACAATGCTTGGGGGCAATTGACTGTGCAGAACACACATTGAAGTAAATCAACCCCTAAAGCAACAGTGAAGGGAAACATTCTTTGTGTGTGACTCTCAAAGTATTGTTTTATGGACACTATTATGAAATGGATGCAAAATGTGATGCGTTTTCAGGCAGTTGGTATGGACGGAGATTATTTGTGCTAAGCATGCTGCTTCCAACCGTAGATATTTATTTAAAAATAATACCTTGTTTACACAAACAAGCGCCCATGTCCACCTGTGTACTGTGTTCTCATTGGCAGGCAGTAGAACTCTCAGTGCTGATCGCAACCCAGTTCATTGTGTTACCACATGATTTCCAGTCGCAGACAGCTTCAGAATTCAGATATCAAACATGCCAGATATCTGAGTGCTTGAATCACTCTGACCTTGCATCTCTGTACTGTACCATTCACACACAGTGTAAAACCTCAACCTCAAGTCGCGATGTCTAATTTTGAATCGGATCAGGCAATTTGTCGCCAGTCGCCACAGGATTAAATGTTGCACTTTGAACCTGGAATGAAACTTATGTAGACCTTTCCCAAAAAGTTTACCCATTACTGAAATATTACTGAAATATATTGCTATGCCAGTGACATCACTTGTTTGCACTATAGAAACGGCTCACATGTTCGCACGCAGTGAATATTAATGAGTCCCATGATCATAAGCGAAGCCCAGAGTGTTTGGTTTAGAGACACACAGGCAGAACCACGTCTCTGGGATTGCTTCACTGTTTTCTTGGCTCCAGTATTTGTGGAGAGAAAGCCTCTCTAACCCCAGAAAGCAGGGAGGAGAGGATAACACGTTGGAGGGGGAGGATGAGCTCATGGCTGAGGTAAGAGCAAGAGGTACTGTAGAGGGCTCTAATCTGATGGATGAACCATCGAAGGTTTCCATCCCAAAGAGCCATAAACATACACACTACAATATGTTGTCGGACACACGTAGGCACGCACGCACTCACACACAGCTGGTGTTTATTGGGACCGCTCTCCCACCCCGCCTCTCTTACCTACCCCATAAAGCATCGCACGGGGGGACAGGTTGGCCTGCTAGCTTGACCTTGGCGGGATCAAAGCAGTGAACAAGTCTCCCATGTGTAGGCCTGATGTAACGGCTTCAGCTCCGCACAGCTGGTGAGTTCATATGAAGTGTGTTGGTTGCAGAGAGGGCGGAAGCAAAGAGTATTGTCTGGCTGTATAATGTATAGTCTATTGGTCATGTTCACATAGTGGCCATTTTGCTGTTGCGTCATAACACCACCCACCCGTGTATGTGTGTCTGTTTGACTCAAGTGAAAGAAAACTATTGATCTATAGCCTGAATTATATACTTGCACATTGGTGTCATGCACCAAAAATATTGACTGTTATTTAGATAGCATGTTGTTTAGACATATGCAAGGTTCACTGTTTACCTGGTATGCATATTTTCTTGAGGCACTACTCTATGCACACTGTTTATTGTATGTCGCTCTGATTAAGAGCTTCTGCATTTAAATGCCTACATTTTCAGCATGCACAACAAAGTGAAGTAATCAATTCGATCTACTGCTTGACCTGATGACTGGTGACAGTTCTGGAGAAGTTGTTTTAAAAAATAAATACATATTTACTCCCTAATAATCCCTTCTAGGAACACAAACATTATTTGTGATATACTGGCTAAAGGTGTCAGACGCCACTAGAACTAAAGAACGCTATTCCAATATTAATTTAGGATCTTTTGGATTACTCACAAAATGACACAAAAAAAACAACTCAGTTAAGATCACAGAACCTCTGTGTATCAGGAGAACTTAATCCCATGCCAGTTCTGCTTTGGCTCAGGGATCAGTGGGGCGAACTTTGACCCCCCTGACTGACTCCATATGACTGGAGCTCACGAGACTGCCTTTGTAGAAGCTTGTTTTGTTGCTCAGTCAATATGAAACTAATCTGCCGTGACCCAAACATCAGATAACATGACGGCATTTAACCACATGGGTGCCATCAAGCACAGGGATCGCGCCGGTGAATTAGCTCAAAGTGCATTCCATAACACTGTTCCACTGCTTCCATTACTCTCTTCTGCTCTGGAATAGAACAGTCAAATGCTCAGTGCTGTGTGGGGTCTGTACTGACTCTGGAGGAGGCTGTGTGAATATGAATTTCTTTTCTTTGGGGCGGTTTTCAAAGTGTATGAGTTCATTGTATGTAGAACAGAATAACAGCCTAAACCTTGACGTGGTTCCTGTATTCATCTTATGTTTCCTGTCTATTTGTCTTTTATTGTTTCGGCATGTAATAAATCTGAACTTGGTTGGCAGACTTTAGCCTCATTATGGAAGCTTGCCACTTTTCTCCTTCCTTGTTTAGTCTTAGATCTTTGTTGGGCTCAACAATTCAGTGAAAAAGATTAAAAGATTCATGACTTCTCAGTGGGTTAAACATGAAATAACAATGGTATGATCCTTTAAATATTAATTTATCTTGACAGTATGTAATGTTTTGGTAATAAACAGAAGTGAAGCTCGACTTAAAGAAAAAGAAAATCACAGTTCCCTAAATTGTGATATTAGGGTGCGTGCGTGCGTGCGTACACACAGTCATGTGTAGACTACTACTCAGACAGAGATGGTCTTGGCCTGGGATATTAGGCCTCTGTTGGAGGGGTTGGCCCAGCAGTGCACCAAGTGAGAATATAACCGCCATATTGAGTATTGAATGCGAATCCTGCGGTGATCCAGTTGAACTGAATAGAAGTGGCACTTCATTTAAATCTTGTTTGCAATTTTCTTCTGTCACCGGATCATACTCGCAAGTAAGATGCTAGTGCTTTTGCTCACATTAATTCACACATAATCAAACTGATGGATTCTTCCATGTACTGCCTTACATACAGTGTCATCTTGCGGTAGCTTCAGTCAGCGTCGCTGAGTTTGATTTGAACAGCCATCAGTCCGAGGCCCGTCTCTCCTCTCTTGAGACTCATAGAGGAAGATATAGATCGTATCTGCTTCCTCTGAACACGACCGCTACAGCTGACTGCTCTGTTCCTGGCCCTTTGTTACCCTGCCCTTTCCGTGTGAGCAGACCATGTGGGGAATGGCCACAGACACACACACACACACACACACACTACGCCACTGCTGCCAAACACGCCACACTTCCTCTGCCCCGTCATCCCCCTCCTTCCTTCATTCCCTCCACCCGCAACCCCGCTCTTTCCTTCCTTCCTTCTTGCCTTATTTCGTACTCGTCTGTCACCAGCCGTGCTGGTCCTCTAGCTTTCAGCAGGAGAGAGTTGAACACACGCTCTGGGCTGCTTGCCCACCTCCCCCCGTGGGCCACAAATCAAACTGGGGCCACTAAACACACTGACATGGACGTAGACACATGCGCGCACACGCACACACAGACAAACACACGCCACATACAAACACAGACGGCAGGCCCCATGCAATGTCTGCACGTGACAGCCTGCTGCTCTAGGACCATGCCACATGCCACCACTCACCAGCTTGGCACAGCCTCTTCTCTCTGGTACATTCTATCCAAGCACATTGTGCCCAGATCAGGTTGTTTTGGTAGTGTGGAGTTCGTTAAACAACTTTAGCCCTGTTATATTAAATGTATACATTTTAATAGCGAAAAGAACTCCTCTACAAACTTGTAAACTGGTTAGTATTCTTGCTTTCCCCCCCCCATGTTTACCTATAACGACATGCCCAAAATGGGGGTTGCAAGTGGTTTTAAGTGCCTGGTTCTTGTGCTAGGCGCCTAGGTGGGCCTACTATATATTGGGAGGTGTTGGCTAGATGCGCTGCTATCTAGGTCGTAGAGGGTTTGTACATGTTGAGTGCGGCTGTATCGCTGGGGATTGTGCCAGCAGGAGAGGACAGGATGGAGGGATAGGAGGGGAAACGATGGCAGTATAAGAGGAGGTAGGTGAGGGAGAAGAGGAGGGGAAACGATGGCAGTATAAGAGGAGGTAGGTGAGGGAGAAGAGGAGGGGACTGTGAGCACAGGGCTGAACAGACTGTCTGCACAGCCTGAGCTCTAATTATCAACCTGAGAGGTAGGTGTGTGTGCGTGTGTGTGTGTGTGTGTGTGTGTGTGTGGGGCACGCACAAATTGTGTCTAAAAAAAGCGAATTCACACTTTCAAGGTCATAGCTGCTGCCGAGAGACACTGATTAGAACAAGTGGAATTTCACCAACGGTTCACACAGTGTTTTGTAAACCAGGATTTGTCAGTGCATGTAGGCAGGCGTGCGCTTGTTTCGATCACGATCATCATACACTGAGTGTTCTGACACCCGGTCAGGGTACTGGTGACCTCCACCACCACACACACACACGCAAGATTCTGCTGCTGATTGCGCAGTGTTGAAATGAAGAAACTGAAAAGCTCAGGTGTATTTGAATTTGTCTCCTGCTCGTTGTCCTTGTCTAAGGATTTTCTGATTGTATACCCTGGCTGTGCTTGTGTGGTTAGCGCAAAAAAAATTATTTAGCCACTGACCTAGACTCAAGTTATTGAGTCGATTTATAAGCCTCTCTCTGAAATCTAGCAGTTTGCGAGTGTGATTCCATGTGGCGATAAACCATATAGTGTCCCTGCCATAACTCAGATTTGACCACCACGCTCTGACTTAAAGCTGCAGTGAAACGGAAATGGTGGGCATTTTATTTGTGAATCCCACCTGAAACGCTGGTTTCTGAACCAATCAGAGCGTCGCATTCCTTCAGCAATGGGACGGTAGCTACACGCAAGAGGCATGTAGTGTTTGTTTACAAGAAGACAGACAATCGGCGAGCTCAAGTGGTTTATTTGTATGTGGCTTATTTCGAAACTATAATGTTTTCAGATACATATTTTAGCGTGATGATTAAGTTTAAACCGAGTAATATACTGTCTGGAAGTAATTTTGAGTGGGATTAAAAACGAACTAGTTCTGTAATCAACATCAGCTGTGTTTGGAGGACGACTCAGAAATGGAATCATTTGGTCAGCTTAATTTCTATTGGCTTTTATTGATGTGTTTGTCGACACGTCATCACGCAGCATGTTTTTGTTTAAGTAATTAAAAATTGATTTATGTTTTATATACAATTACACAAAAATGAAAATTTCCCCTTTTTTTTTGGCATCCATTGTTAGGGATGACCATATAATGACCACAGATGTGGTCCAAAAGTGTGAAAAACGTATTTTTCATTCCACTGGGACTTTAAGGTGCGTTACCCGGTCAAATCATATGAATAAAGGTAGAGGGTCGCACACACCAAGACTGCATTTCATTATTTTATTTAGAGGAGACAAACGTTTTGGCTATCAGGCTTCATCAGTGTCTGCCATAACTCACAAATAGTTTTTTATAAACTGTATACACTTGCACAGACTGTTTACTATGGCTGCACGATTATTATGGCTCAAAATATGACAAATGTATATTATCGTGGAAAAGTAGGTGGAGGGACAAGACCGATGGATGAGGTGCATCTGAATTTGGCTGCTGCCGAATCCATTATCCTCCTGCAAGTCCTTGGTGTCAACAGATCAGTCAGTTTATTGGAGAATGAAAAAGGACTCGCATTTAATCAAAACGTAGCATGGCCGTGAGACTCAGGTAGATGCTTCTGCAGCACAGATGGAGGGTGAAATGCTGTTACCTGATACTCGGAAGGCTTCACACACTGATGCTCCTCTGCCCCACAGACTTAACGAGCTAGGGAATGAATACCCAGTCAGAATGAATTATCAGGTTTCAATCAATGTTCGCTCTCCCGATCAATTGTCTGCAGGCCCCACAATCTGTTCTGTAAGTCTAGAGAGTCTACTTTAGAGAAGCACAACATCCCCGGGACCTCTGCTCACCGATAGGACCTCCCACGCTGCCAATTACACCTCTGCATTTTAAATATTCATGAACCAGTTGCTCGGTTGGTCAGATGGGCAGAATACGGCTGTCGCTTCAGTGCTAGGCTGTGGGCACTGAAGTGTTGGGTCTGCTGCTGTATTTTGTTTGTTTTCTATCAATTTGTATTCACAAAATTGCTCTGGGTTTAATGGTGCATACACAGTAAAATGCCCAGTATTAATTTTAACTCGGTGTACAAATGGAATCAACAGAGTCCATTTGGTTTGGAAGGGACTGCTGTCACTAAGCAACAAGGGCACAAGCATGTGGCGTTGTGATTCTGAAGCCGCCTTGTCAAAAACCACTGGATTCCTCCAAGTCTTAATACTTTATCAAACACTGAATAACAGCAACACACTCTCTTGTCCTGTGTGGGCAAACATTGATGGGAATTTGGAGGGAGAACTCCTCCTTCTTTTGCGCAGTATGTGACCATGCTCTACATACAGCTGAACTAACTAGCCCTCTGCCCCCCACATGTACAGTACAATGTTCCACCACCATACCCATGGAAGGGCTGTTTCCCGTCTCTGACCTCCATAAGCACGTCTGAACATTGGCGGCATGTTAAGTGATGGTGTGAAGAGGCTGTTGGGTCAGCCATGTTCCCTCTGTTACGTGTGTGTT
>OOFJ01058369.1:0-14435 GCA_900323375.1 Benthosema glaciale
GGTACATTTCTAAAACTCTAGATTAGGTTTAGATTGATTTTGATTATGTGTTGAGTTATGGATGTGCCCATGAGACATTTTGGCCGATATCCAATATAATTAATTGGTGTTATGGCCGATAATTACCTATGTCGATATGATCTCATTCTGTATTGAAAAATTATAATCATTTTGTCCATTCTGAAAAATACATGTAAGAGGGTTTCTGCACCTCTCGGCTCTCACTGTTCCTCCAGACACTGGGAATTGATTAACAAATGAAATGCAGAATCCAAGTTGTGTGAAGTTGATTGAACCCCAGTCTCCCACTCGCCAGTCGGGTGGATGAGCCCAATTGGCAGGACTGCTGTGGGCCAGGTACATAATCATCAATAATGAAAACTAAAAAGGCAATAATTAATTCTGGTCTTCGCTTCCTATCCTTTCTGAATTATCCTTGACTACGGTGGAGTCCTGGGAGGAAACGGACATGCGCAATGTGCATGTACAACGTCCTGGTCTCCATTGCGCATGTCTGTTTACTCCCAGGACTCCACCGTAGTACGGAAGTATGGTCTTCGCTTCCTATCCTTGCCTCACCCTAAAGGGCCTGTATCTAGAATAGTGGGGATTGGGAATCACTGGCATTTTAGACCTCAGAGGTAATGTTCTATAAAGTCTATAATCCAGCTCGTAAATAAGTGTGATTACATTTATTGAGCGGTGCTAGTCAGGGCTGGAACCTAGCCCTGGCCCCATTCCTCAGAGCATCAGAGCCAGTCTTTTTCGGACGAATCTCAGCCCTTCCCAAAAACTCCCGCTCTGAGTGATGTGGGGGGTCGGCTATAGCTTTATCACAGCCTGAGACGGGGTGACTGCGGGGCCACGAATTGACAGGCTGCACAAGAGTACACAGCAGGATTTTAACATAACCGTGTGGAATTCAAACAACCTGATGTCCCTAACTGGCGATCTAGGGTTTTAAACGGACAACATATGAAACAGTGAAAGAATGGAGGAATCTGATAGATAATATGAACTCAGTGTTTTATTTAACAAGTGTCTGAACAAAAGGCAGGGACAAGAACTGGTGAGTGCCAAATAAAAATAGCATATTTATATTTGCATAAAACTACTATCCATTGAACAAATGGAAATAACTTCTCTATAAAAGAAATTAACACAATCAAACACATTTTCAGAGGGTGGCACTCACACACACCTACAGTAACAGAAAATGTTCTGAAAATGTACAAGGTACCCAGCTCTTATGTAGTTTCCCTGATATAAACAATATTGAACAGAATGCATGAAACGCATGCAACAAGCCTGAATTTGGCACATAGTAAGTCTGAACACACTGAGAGCTGTCTCTGAACAGGGTTGGGAAGGGGCCCGATTGTATTAAACAATGTCAAATTCACCAACATTGCACCTGTACAAAAAGCTTGAATTATCTTTCTATCTGCAAAGTGTTTGTTTTAATGTAGACGTGTTATGAGAAAGAAATTCCTTGCAGATGATAATGTTAATGATAGTGTTGGAGTTTGGAATTGCTCGTTGGATATCACTCAATGGTCCTGCGTAGTACGTACGACCTGTTGAATTTGCACATAATGCAGAAGGCAGCAAGAGACTGCTTTACTGAAATCGAGCGCTTCCAACTTTCTGTCAAGTCACTCTCAGGTCTGAGTTTCTGAGCTTCTCCAAGAGCGCACTGACATGTGGGTTCACTGATGTTTCGTTTTGCACCATCATCTCCTGGCTTGTATTTATGACCCTCTCAGGCCAGTCAATGCAGCATCTGAAAGACAAATAGACAATGTAGAAAAAAATATATTCTTCTTTTAAGGCCCATAAGTTTACGAATGCAAAATATCAACCAAGAGCCTTTTTCGTGCAATATAGTGGAGAACCATAATCGTATCCGAACATCATTGTGATGTCAGAACAGACCAGCTCAATATATGGAGTCTAGGGTGATCAGATTCAGGTGTTATCAATTGGCTAATTTGGGCCCTGTCCAGAGCCTGGGCAGAGGCTTTTGAAAAATGTAAGTTGTGAAAATACCTGATCTACAAGCATTTATATAACTTTTTGGGAATTTCTTCGATTTCTTTGTTTTAAATTTTTATAAAACTCTTTGTTTATTTAAAAAATAAAATAAAATAATGGTTCCCAATGCACTGTTTGGTAAACAGTGTAATACAAAGCTCCTAAATCTGAATGAATTCCAGTGTGCACACTGCAGCAGTTCTCTATGTGTGGAACAACCTCGTACCTCTGAATGAATTCCAGTGTGCACGCTGCGTCATGCTGATACTGGAGGTTGAAATTGTAGTACGAGGAGAACAGCACAGCGAGTCCAACCAGAAAGCACGTTCCCTCACACAACACCTGCTTTTGTATGCTCATCATCCATCGCTGGTTTGACTCTGTCATTGGACCTGACGAAAGTAAAGAAAGTAAAGAAATAAATTACTGATAGTAATATAGCAGTTCATGCACATAATGGAATCAATCTAATGAGATTGTTTGTGGTTGTATAACAAAGTATGAAATTCTGTTTGTTCACAATGTTTCAAAAATAGCAGATCTGCAAAGCTCATATCAACAAAAAAAAGGAGGAAAAAAAGGTTTTTGATTTAAGTCCCAGTTAATTTGAATTGGTTCCCATACTTTACATATATTTTTGCATTGGTAGATATTAGAAAATGCATTTATCATTGACAACTTTCTTTTAGGTTCTTAAATACCATATGTTTGTAATATAGGCCCTTTGTCTAATTTGTAGTCTTAGCCATGTTGTAAACAAAGAGTGCAGCTGTCCATATGTTATTCTCATAGACATAGAGCATTGCATACTCACCCGCCACAATCAAACGTGGGCTGTCAACAAGTGGGACAGTCAACTGTACAAAGGCTGGGGTAGCAGACTCCTTAAGAAAAAGAAAAAGCACATTAAACGTTCCAGATGAATGGTGGCTGACAATGAATTACAACGTTATGAAAAAAGTTAAAGAGTTAATTTACAGAAAGAAGTCTAACTATGATAATTCAATTAGGCACTGTAACAAAGGTACAACTCGTACATCTGTTTGGATAACAAGGGCATCCAGTGGCTCCTTGAAGTGTGCCATTAAAAGCTGCAGGGTGTTTGCGGCAGTCGCACTGCCCTCCGTCCTGTGGAGAACAGCCTTTACAGCATCGTTGGTAGGGTTTCGTTTGAAGAACTCCATGACGCTGCCACGCTCTTCGAGAAAAGATCCGATCTCTAGGAGAATCGGAACGTCCGTCAGCCGCTCGAAATGAGCGCACATTCTCGTTGGGAAAAACAAATATGGCCACTGCTGCTTCACGTCGCTTAGACGCGGCGCCGGATCGGCGTTTATCATTTGGCGCTGCAGGGAAAACGTTGTTTCCATCATCTTTGACACGTCCGCACTTTCCGTTCCCATTCCCCAGGAAAAGAGCTCCGTCAGCATTCGTCTTTTATTTTCCAGAGATTTCCTCTCCTCATCAGGATTTTTCCGTTTTCTGTGACGGGCAAGAGGGTTCTTTCTGTTCACGAAGTCTACGCGCGTCTTTATTTGAGCTAGAAGATAATTGTCATCAAACGACTGGGGATACTGGTCCACTATGTTCCTTGTGACGACGAGACACTCGGCTCTGCGTGGATTCACAGCGATTCTTTGCATGTCGTCGACGATCACACGGACCATGTGCCGCCTGTCTCCCGGCGAAGGCCTTTTTCCATTCCGGAGGGCTGTGAGTAGACTGGGGGGCAGTCTGTCCCAGTTTACTTTGAAATTCTCAGGCCAGTATGTGCGCGATGCTGGCGGAGACGACGTGGGACTGCTTGTTGAAACTGAAGCGCTTTGTTCCAGCGGGACGCATGAAGACATCTGCCTTGGTGGGGCAGACATCGGCTCAGGCTCTAGAATGGAGAAAGTCATCCAGTGTTAATTTGGACAGCAAATTTAGGTTTTAGTCATAGTCTTTTGAATAAAATTCCATTTAGTTTTAGTTGACTAAATACCATACGATTTTAGTAGACTAAATCTACAGAATACATTTTATTTTGGCTGGCCTTGATGGTGGCATAACGCCCTATTCATACAACATGTACTGTATGTGTGGAAAATAGACAGTCTACAAGCCAATCTGAGCTTGTCGATCGGCTATTTTAGGACCACGACATCTACACACAACCAAACATAAAACAACAGTTTTTGTCAGTGAACAAGGGTAGTCGAACATTTTTCATCAATGATTTATCTGCAGATATTAACACTGCATTCAGCATTAGGCCTATCTAGACAAACCTATTGCTCTCTGTTACTGTATATTCATACCATCGGTTTACTATTGCCACATTTTGCAACAGGATACTGTGTGCTCACTTAGTATACAATACTGTTGGAAGTAAATCTGAATGTTTGCCATGCTAATTCCATGTATACACTGTTTTGTAAATAAGAAATCTAAAACCTTAATTAATTGAGGACTGCGCATTAGTCCGACTACGTGACTGGTTAAGACTCACCCCATGGCTTCCGATTGCAGTTAGGGTTTGGGACAGGCTTAGTAATGATCGAACTAATGAGCGGTTTACAGGCATTCACAAGTTTTCTGCAGTCAATGAGTTTCATGAGCCCTTTGACGTCTTCCTCCACAACATAGTGCAGATCTTCCTCTGTCTCTGCTCCGCGCTCCATCAGCCTCTCCACCACGCTGCCCAGCACCTCTACAGGGAGATAGGGAAGTGCAGAGAGGACTCTGGCCCTGATCACATCACTGGCTTCCAACATGCTATAGAAATTAGAGATGGGAAAAGAGTGTGGAGGTGTGAGATCACTGGTCGAGCCGAGCGTACTGAATCTAGACCAGTGGTTCTCAACCTTGTGCAACATTTGTTTTCTCACTCAATAGTTAACAAACTAACATACAGTTTAACCCATTTAGAACCAAGACCAGATTCTACAAATGGCTAGCCTGGGTTCCAGCCTGATTCGCTGCGTTCCGCGGATCTGAATTGCCACTGCGCTACTAAGGCCTGATTCACACTGGCAGCCAAATCCTATTGGTTTAAATGTGTCATGTGATCATTTAAACCAATCAGATTTCAATCCTGAAGTGGCTCAGATCTGATTCAGGCTAGATTTGGCTGCCAGTGTGAATCAGGCCTAAGTCTGGAGAGTCTACCAATAGGCGGGACATATGAAGGTTGAAATGGAGCCCAGCTTCTGATTGGTCTGAGGAAAATATATGTAATTGCCCGCCAAGTCGCAGACCCTCAACTGAAAATAGGTTAAAAACGTTCGCTCTGAAAGAATATACTGTATATTCAAAGATTTGCACCACATTTTCACTATTTTTCAAAAATAGCAGATCTACAAGCTCTTTTCTATAGCTAAAGTGTATACAGGATATGCATTTCTAAAATTACAATTTAATGACTTTACGAGCTTTTTAATACCGAATTGGCCAAATTGTCAAATATCACGGAATAAAGAGGCAAACATTGCGAAAATAGCCGCTCTACAAGCTCACAGCCCCTCGCAGTGCAAGGCGTTTTGAGCCAGGGTAGTTTGGCTATTTTCACAATGTTTATCTGTGGAACCGAGTCAAGCTAAATGCTTGACTGCTGCTACAACTTGACTTGCTACAACTCAAAAGTTACAAGTACCTGTCAGAGTGGCTGGTCCTCAGAAGTTTTCTGCACTGAATGGGTGTCATGATCCCTTCGAGGTCTTCCTCCAGCATCCTATAGAAATTAGAAATGGGGAAAAAAAGGCATGGTGGAGTGAGATCACCGTCGAGCCAAGCATAGTAATACTCTACTAGACAGCAGTAGCATTGTGAATTCAAATGAACTTAGTCCTGCCAAAGACAAGTCCTTCATCATTATTCTCCAGGACAAGATACTTATTTTTAAACAGTAAATGCATGTGCTACAACAGTGCTGCCTGGCTGAAATATAAAGCCCTAATCACACCAACGGGTCACCGTCCTTGCAATTTAGCATTTACCTTGGGTCCAAGTGGTTGCAAGGAGTTGCATGGTGGTGTCCCTTTGGTGTGATATGGTCCATTGAATTCCATGCGTTGAATCGCTTGGGACAACGTGCATCAACACGCGTCAACGTGCAACAAGACATATCACACCGCAGGGACATGCGCTAAAACAGTCTTGACCCTTTAGCGTGATTAGGGCTTGGCAACTGTTCTTTTCTGTCCCGTTCTATTCATGGAAAGCTAATAGAAGTAATTGTTATCCCTTTAATACAAAAAAAACAATCAAATACAAATGCCACTAGTATGCCACAGTTTCTGAACCGTCTACAGTCCTCCTCTGAGACACAGAATGAGTAGACAGAAAGGGTGCCATCTTATAATGAGCATTAGTGAGGACCAATTATATGAAGACATGTTGCGAATGGGTGAAATGGTCCATTTATTTCAAGTATAATAAAAATGGTGACTTACTCAATCGGTGACTTGGAGCAGTGCACGTCGTCGTGTGATAATGTCTTTGTGTTGACAGACACTGGCAGGCAGATTAGCAAAATCAACAAAAATAAACCTGCAAAATGTAACCTTTTACAAAAAAATAATTAAATAATAGTATAAACAAACCCTTTTTTTTTTTTTTTTAAGTTCCGAAACTTTATTTTGTGTTGAATAATACTCCCCTTCGATAATACCAATTTGTATTGAATTTTATAATGTTGGAAAGCCTGATTAGTCATTTTTACTACGAGGTATCACTTGTAAGGATGTTGTGTTTGTGGAATGTGCTAAACCGCTATCCGCGTGGGTCTTTATTTATTTATTTTATTTACCTGAGAGAGTGTCAGGATGCTCGCTCCAGTGGGATAATGTCAGCGTTAAACTGTCAGCCTCCTCTGGTCTTAGAAGTAGCTCCTCCTGGTCCTCCCGTTTCACCTGTGGAGGCTCCGCTTCCTCAAGTGGAGGTTCTGGTTCCTCAAGTGGAGGTTCTGGTTCCTCCTCTTTACACACCGATAGCAATGGGAGATCTACAAATCATAGTAGATCAATAATCAATCAATAATAGATGAGAAAAACAAAAGAAACAATATATAGAAAAATCTGGGTCCACCTGATGATGGGGTCTCATCAACAGATGATCTTGTAGATCGAAGTGTAAAATGAATTATACTGGATCTCTTGTCCACTAGTTGCTTCCTAACATTTTAGTCTAGTTTTTATTTGTTGATGGAAGTGTCTTTAGTCTTAGTCATCACAGCTAGTTAGTTTCATTTAGTTTCAGTGGAAAAAAAGGTAGCTGACAAAATCAACACAGCTTTTGGGAACACTGGTTTGGTGCAGGGGTCTGCAGCCTTTTTTAAATGCCATGTTTTTATTTTCTAGATCATCAGTGTGCCATATCAACATTAATTCATTTTAATGATACCAGGTGAACATTTCCAACATATTTTGATTGTCCACAAATATAGTTTTTCCTTCTTTTTAAATATTTTCTTTCACATTGTTATAATATAGACTGAGAGCAATAACAGAGTTCAGTTTTAATTAATGTAGAATGTGCAGGATGTAGTTTACACACAAATGTGAGGGACATTTATTTGACTGCATTTCGATGCTCTGTCACACACTTGCCAATGTGGTCCTTTCCTTCAAAGGACCCGTGGTGACGGTGTAGTGGCTGCTGTACCAACCTGCTGGGTGCATGTGCAGTAGTGTGTGTGTTAATATACCAACCTGCTGGGTGCATGTGCAGTAGTGTGTGTGTTAATATACCAACCTGCTGGGTGCATGTGTAGTAGTGTGTGTTGTCGTTTGAACTCCTCCAGCTCTGTGATGATCCTCTCCACGTCCATAAAGATGTCCTTGGCTACCGCACTCAGCCGCTGCTCTATCAGCGACTGCAGGGTTTGGAGTAAAGCAGTCATGTTTGGAGAAGAACTCTTGTTATAATCCGGTTCTAAACTAAAGTGTGGAAACTATGACTCGAACGATAAACTTTAACGGCAGCTCTCTCTCCGTGGTGTTTATTATGGTTGTTTTACAACGAACGGAAATACTAAAGTGAACGGACAAATAACTTCCTACAAGACAACGACTCGTGGCGGTGAGGTGATGTCTTGTCTACTACCGCCACCTGCTGGTGATGTGTGTTATGGTCTCTAAATAATTAGGTGATAAAAGACAACTACCTCACATGTACTTACTTGAGTAAAGTACCAAAAGTACTTGTAATTATACATGTATAAATATTTCATTGACCCATTTCAAGTACTTTTGGTACTTGTCTTTGTCACATTTGTATTAGGACATTTGCTTATAACTGGGTTTAGAAATAAAGACAACGCCGCCCTCTGGTGTTCCTCTTTAGGTAATTACATCAGAGATTGTTCTGTCGGTGTTGCAGTGAATGTTGGCCTGCCCTTCTTGTACACACATTGTTTACATTGTATTCGTACTGTTCTTTTAAATACAAATCGTGACATGGTATAGTCATCACTTTAATTTCAAATTACAACATGTAAAAAAAGTCTTTACATGTTGTTTTGAAAATGCAGAAGACGTTGTCGTTGCTTTGGCCGCCTCACGTTTCCGGTCGGACTGATTAATGTCTAGCACACAACTCACACTCACGTGGGTGTGAAGGAAGCAGATGTTTTTTGTGTGGAAAAAGCCTGGTGAGTTTGATCTGTTTGAAATAGAAACGTTTTTAAACGTTTAAAGTTGTCCTTGTAAGTTGCATGTTACTGTTATGTTATGTTACTGTTCTCTCAATCTGAACAGTCCTATACAAAAACAGTGTTAAAATACTGCTATGGAATAAGCTGCTAGAGTGATGCAATGTTTATTTGGGTTTGATATTTGTTAGGGCTTTTGTGGTTTTCAGTGTTTAGTTGGGTTTCGAGTTTAATAATAAGTTGTCTTTATTTAACCCTGGGCTGATCAGACTGTGTTGATAACGTTGGATCCCATGCAGCTCCTATTATTTTGGAAGACATCTCAGAGTACAGTACAATCAATTGCAATGGTATTGTTCCCTATATGCATATCACCTGTCATATGAAAAGCTTGCATGTTTCGTAATTGCACATAATGCAATTGAGCACTTCCAATCTCCAACACTTGGAAATAACCAGGTCTGCACGGAATTTCTTGACAGAAAGTAGCTCATAACATATCTATTATCTACGGTGGATTAGTATTTTGGTTATTTGTCCTAACGGCACCTGTGCAACTTCTAGTCCAAACGGTAATTACATTGTTATTCACACATATTAAATTACTAACTCGCATTTATTTGCATGACAATCCTCCAGCTCTGTTCTCCAAATCTTTTGCCCAGATTGAAAATGCCAAAGGAAGGGAAAGCTGCCGCCAAACGTCCTGGCGAGGAGGCTGAGGATGCAGGCGTTGAGGCCAAACAGAGGAGAGGCTCTCCTCCTCCTCCGCTGTGCTTCGATACACCTCGCAGCCTGTTCCAGAGCCTCATCGCCCCCATGGAGCCGGAGCAGTTCTTCCAGGAGTACTGGGAGAAAAAGCCCCTCCACCTGCACAGGTCTGATCCTTCTACAGCCTCGTACTACCAGTCCCTGTTCCAGCTGTCTGACCTGAAGGGCCTGTGTTCCGAGGTAGGCCTGCCAACCCTCCATTATCTTCTTCTCTGTGATTATATTATTGACAACTTGTTTTGACTGATCTATGGGTGCCCGGGTGGCGGAGGTTGTGGGTTCGAACTTTGAAACCGTCGGGGTGCATCCGACTTTGTCGAGCGTTTACGTAAACTCAATTGGACTGTGTTTGGCGGAGGGAAGCCGGGCGGGGAGGGGGATAATTTTCACGGCATGTATTCCTACAAGCTGGGGGGAGTGTTGGGTGGGAGGAGTAGGGCGAAGGCTTTACCTCCTCCTGGTAGGTGAGTCGGTAGGAAAAAGCGGGTAAAAAGCAACATAAATAAATATAGTTTTTTGATTAATTGAATAAGGGAAAAACATTTGGTTTTCTTCATATTTTGTTTTATTTTTCATATGTCAACAAATCATACAAATCGTACAACACTTAATTATGAAATAGGGCTAATATGGTTTATCAGTCTAATCAATCAATGCATACATGTATGTATGTATGTATGTATGTATGTATGATGGATGGATGGATGGATGGATGGATGGATGGATGGATGGATGGATGGATGGATGGATTGATTGATTGATTGATTGATTGATTGATAAACCATATTAGCCCTATTTAATAATTAAGTGTTGTACGACAATAGCAAAACAAGCAGATCTACACCAACTTGTATTGTTTGCTATTTTTAATTCATTTTGAAAGGAGGAAAAAAAAGGCTAAATGCACCCTCCACCCCAAAAAATATAAAATAAAAAAAATATATTATTCAAATTGATTATAATTTATTTTTGTATTAATCAACTTGATGTTTTAACCCTATCCTCAGGGCTTGGAATATGCCAGGGACCTGAACGTGTGTCGCTGTGTTCAGGGAAAGAAGAAGACTCTAAACAAGGAGGGCAGGGTCAAATACAACGTTCTCAACAAGGACTTTGTTCAGAAGAAAGCCACCATCCAGTTCCACCAGCCACAAAGATTCAAGGTGACATCCAGTGTTGTCCAATTTAGCAAAAGAAACAAACAACCAGATCTATGAAAGCAAGCCCTTAAAGGAGGGGACTAGTAGTCGTTTGGCTATTAACATCGCATCATCATACATTGGTTCTACAAGCTCACCACGTGTTGCGACGTATTGTGAGTTTGTAGATCTGCTATTAAAAAGCAAGTTGACAAAAATGTACAAAATGGGGTTGTCACAAATGTCATATTAATGTGGGCACATGCAACCTTTTGAGAAGAAACTTGTTTAAATGTTAGGAAGTGAGCTGAAATAAGCAACAGTACTGACAAAAAGCCACTCAAATTAGACTGACCGGTCCGCAATTTACACTTGTGAATTGTGGTTACCTACAGTAACTGGCGTGTACAAAATGAATAACTGTCGTTCTGAATGTTTGGAAATCATTTAAACAACCTTTTTATACCAGGTTTTATCCAGCCTCGCATGTTTCATAAAATTAATATAGTTCACGATCGGCAACTTGCATGCACACATTTCGTCAACATGGAGGTGCGTTTAGATGAAGATGTGCACTCTGCTCCACTAAAAATACATGGTTTCAATGTTGTTGTTGAAGACATGATTCCTATATCTACTATTTTTGATGAAAGTTGAGAGTTGACTTGTCCTTCTGTAACATGAAAATGTATACCCTAATCTTAACAGGATTGTCTCTATGTCTTTCTCAGGATGAGTTGTGGAGGATTCAGGAGAAGTTGGAGTGTTTCTTTGGCTCTCTAGTTGGCTCCAATGTCTACATCACACCCCAGGAATCCCAGGGGCTGCCTTCCCACTACGATGACGTAGAGGTACAATATAGTTCCCATTTAATAAATTATGCTGTTCATTTGTATAAATGGCATTTTGCTGTTCATAAACAACCTAAAATATTTGTGTGAAAACCACATTATGTCAAAATCAATTCCAAGTATAACTTTTGGATGGAGGTTAATATGGAAAAACATAGGACGTAGATATAGTGAAATGTAATAAAAGTAACCCAACTGCAAATTTGCTTTGTATGTATGGCTTATTCTTTTAATACAAATAAAAATAGTCATGATCTAAAACCCAAACCGCACCAATGATTTACCCCGAAACTCCTTATACCATTATCCCCAATGTAAGTTGCAAGGAGTTGCATTGGTGTGGTTGATCTTAAAACTGTTTTGTAGCAAGGAGTTGCAACTAGTTGGGGTAGCAACTGGTGTGGTTTGGGCTTTAGGCAGTGGTTCTCAACCGTGGCTAATAGTAGTACCCCCAAAAAGACTTGGCCACACAAGTCTCGTGACCCCTCCCTCCTTCACATGTGATAAGATTTTAGTAGGGGGCTCTCTTAAGTTATAAAACGTTGGTAACCACTGACTTACAGTAAGCTCATGAGGTTTGAGTGTTTGTCCACTTGATTGTCTCTTTCAGTTGTTAATCTGTGAGTTTGTAGATTAGCTTTTTTTCAAAATCTATATCCTTTTGGGAGTCATGAAAAGGTTTTGAGAACCACTGAAGTTTGAAGTGATGTTTATAAATGTGTCTTTAGGTGTTCATTCTGCAGCTGGAGGGTCAGAAACATTGGCGCCTGTATCCTCCTACGGTTCCCCTGGCCAGGGAGTACAGCCTGGAGCCTGAGGAGCGCATCGGCAGCCCCTCCCACGACATCATACTCAAAGTAAGATGTTACAGTATAGAGAACCGAAGTCTTCCCCATAGAGAAATCTTAGATTGTGTCATATTAGAGCTGTGTATCAATCGTACCAAAATACAGAAGTTGACTGGCAGTCCTTGACTTTTTGATTGATTGATTGATTGAATACTTTATTGGCAGAAATGTAATTAGTACAGCATACAGTCAGACACAAATAAAATCAGTACAGGGTACAGTCAAACACAACAGCCAAAGGGAACACACGAAAAAAGTCCTTGCGGTCTTGTTTCCATCCTGCTGATGATATCAATTCACTACACAATGTTATATCAATGACCTAAATGGTTATCTCTGTGACTCTGTATCAGAAATGACTTTGGACAGGTGGAAAACCATAGTTAAACTTGCAGATAGACGCATTACTTTAACTGATAGTCGAACTTGAATGAATGAATAACCCCGTTCAGTGTTTCATTAGAGCGATCGTGACAATACAGCATAGTGACGCTGCTCATCACATAAGATAAAGATAGGAAGGATTCAACAGTGATGTCACTGTTATGCAACACTGGCAGTAGCATGTTGGAAAATTCTGGTCACGTGAGGTTATTAATTCACAGCCGGGAAATCCTGGAATTCCTGGCTGCCTTCTACTGGTGGTACATGTCCCGCAGACTGGCACCGGGCCGCATACTGGTGGTAGGAACTCCTGCTCTATTAACCTTACAGTGGCCAGACGCAAATATGCCAGTGCAAAACAAAACTTACTGTATATACATTTAGTATGGCCAAGCCAGGCTAATGCTCTACCACCACCCTCACAATATAAAATATAAAAATAACCTTTTTGTGAGTTCTCTATCCTGATTGGCTTAGCAATTTCTCTAGGCTGCTCGACTAACTGAAGTAGAAACATGACTGGAATGTATATTCTTCTAATGTCATTATGTTTGTTTATCATAATAGGCAGGTGACCTGCTGTATTTCCCCAGAGGAACCATTCATCAGGCAGACACCCCGGTGGGAGTGGAGCATTCCACCCACCTCACCCTCAGCACCTACCAGAACATGTACGTTAACTCTTCCTTCCTTTTGCTGGGAGCTCACGTGGCGCAGTGGTAAAGGCCCACCTCCACGGAGGTTGTGGGTTTGAATCCACCGTGGCGTGTCCGGATTTATCGTACGTCTCTATGCGAACACAATTGGTCTGTGCTCGAGGGAGGGGAGCCGGGCAGGGAGGGTGTATGATACTGGTGGTCATTGCATGTACTCATACATCTTCCCTACCATGGGGAGGAATTCATTGGCATAATAACTCCTAAATTGGGTAGGAAACCGTGGTAAAGAAATCTTTCTTTTGCCACATACATTCATACACATACAGTACAGTAATGTTCCTATCTCTGGCTCTCTAATATACCATATATGAGCTTGTATATCTTATATTTTTGAATAACCAAAGAATAAAATAATGGTTAAAGTGGGTTAAAATTTAAAATAACACGGATGCTTTCCAGGTTATTAAAGTGATTTTGATGGTACAGCAGATTAGCAGATTTGGCTGGGGAACAGCTGGCACTACCTCAATGACCAAATGTTCAAAATAGCTTGATATGACCAGACCGGTAATGCCCAAATACACCACTTGGTGTCACACTTGACTCAGTCAAGAGTACAATACCATGAATGAAGGTGCAGGAGCCTTGGGTGGTCATTCAAATTCTGCAATCAAACAATCAATTTATAAACGATCAATATGCTAGGGTCTCCCGCGTTGACAAAGATTCTACATGGTCATATAAGGCTCTGATCTAAAGATAAGGGCAAGACACAAATAAGTATACATTAGCTGACAGCATGGAGGACTCAGGTCAGCTGTCACGATTGACAGCTACAATTGGATTCGGATGAGCACATTGGGGAGCAATGAGACTTAATGGAAGGCAGAGGAATACACAATAATGTGTATATTTGACAATCTATTTGGCATTCTTAAATTTCCATTCTAATTTCCTGTTAAGTAATTGCAATAAGTTTTCCTGTTTTATTATTATTAATATTGTTTTTACAATAAGATATTTTTGGCTATATTGGTCATATTGGTACAGTTTTAGTTTTAGTCAGTCCGCCTTTATGCTTTCTCTGATCCACCATCTCTCTCTCTCTCTCTCTCTCT
>OOFJ01058373.1:0-14287 GCA_900323375.1 Benthosema glaciale
CTGTTAGCTTCTCAAACAATACAAATTAAAAGAAGCCTACAACAGAAACAAGCCTATTGCATTCTGCACTTTTTACATGCCTGTATTTCATCACCGTTTAATTGAAACTTGCATTTCAATTCTTGTTTTTTTTTTAGCCCGTCTGACACCTTGATCGAGTTGAGACTAAGGTTACTGCACGTATGCAGCCAGAACTCAACGACTATCGCGCAGAAAAATGGAAAACATCCTAGACAATGGCATGCACCAGCAAAAACAAACAAACAAATAAATAAATATAAGGACCAGGCATCCCCCATTAGTGCGGGGACATTGAGACCCAAATGACCCCGTCCCCCGTCCCCCCCTCTGGTGCCTACAGTACAGTATGCGGTGTACCTGTGGGTCCAAAGAGGGATCCGCCTGAACCACGGGGTCCCTCTGTGTTTGTCTGGGAGTTCAAGATCTCTTTCACTCCAGCCTGGGTGGAACCTGAGAGGAAGGAGAAACAAAGTGTGCTGATGGTTATAATACCCGTAACTATCTCCCACTGACTCCCACTGTGATTCTGTCCCTAGGACTCCAGGCAGTGACACAAAAGTCCAGATTATTCTCTTCAAAGTGTGGCAAAAGTCCAGTAAAATGTAATGCTAAATTAACTGCCTTCCATTAGAAAAACCCAGAAACATAAAATGTAATAGGAACAGTGCCAACGAATTAACCACCTGAAAAATCTGTACGTTCAGGGGAGTAACTTGGAAACACAGCGAGAGTTCGATGTTGATGTCTAAAAAGCAGATTGTCCCTCGTTTTATAGAAATGCACTGATATAATAATAATACTACTACCCCCAGTCTTTAGTGGAGGTTGATTGTTCTCACTGTGAGCTAACACACTTAATTGTAGTATGCAAATGAGAGCAATTACAAAGCTTTTAGGTGAAGAGATGACAGCTGAGGTTGCTTTTATTGGAGGCCTCACCCAAACAGTTGTCATGGAAACGATGCAGAACTGTCTCCTCTATACTTTGTTACATCATCTAATACAGACTATTTGGCAGTTTTCTGAATATACAACGGTAAGAGGGAGGTAGAACTATAAGCATGTGTTAGGAAGTAATATAATTTGAGAGAAAACAAAATGTTGGGAACATTAACATGGATTTAAATCAGTCAGCCTATTGGGGATATAAACCAAACTTTAACTTTTTTTTGTTGTTTTGGCTCATTGTGGTCATTAGGATTGGATCTAAACTGACGTTTCACGTGAGAGAAAAAAAAACACAAAAGCAAGACGTTTGCCTCTTAACCACTTTAAACCTGGCGTTCCTTCTATATATAGGGCATGTCATTGCAGGCAATAGAACATTTTTAAGTGGTTATTTCAGCTATTTCTGAAATAGGGATTAAGTGGTTAAAGACTATACAGCAAAATCTTTAATGTTTCGATTTAAAATCGATCCCTTTTACGGCTGAATTTGGACACTTTCAGAGTTCAAACCTACATATACAGATTCATGTTTAGTTTAGACAGTGAAATTAACACTCTGGACTTTACAGAGAGATCATAATGTCTAATGTATTGCCATTGTTTGGCATTCATTAGATTTCAAAACAGCGTGCCGTTCGATGATTTCACTACAACAAGATTGGTGTTTTCAGAAGGCTGTTCAAAATGATCAGACAACCTCTGTTGTCTTTGTTGATCACAAATTAAGGGGAGCTACTGCATACAATGCATGTGGCAAGCATACAAAAAAAAGAAAAAAAAGTTTCAGTCTCAATCTGATATTTTCTATGGCAATTTATATTACAATTCCTCTTGCGCAGGCTTTCTTTCATGAATTAAATATGAGTTGTGTCTGAGAATGAGATGTTATAGAGGTAAATGACAAGAGGCAGCCTGTAATTGAGGTGGTGGCAACATGGGCCTACTGAACTAATCCCTGACTGGGTCATGTGACAGTCTGTTCTCCAATGGCAGGAGAGCTTTCCACCACAAAGCCGGGGCAGCTGGGAAAATTGATTTCTCATCTGAGCTGTATTTGATAGCTTTTGAAATCAAAAATTGAAATTAACTAACCTACGCCCTGTCATTACAAAAGAGCAAATTAAACAGTGCAACGACATTTCCTATGAGCACCGTTTGCCTGTGTGAAGGGCTCTAGGAAGCCTCATCTTCCATGTGGCCATGCTTGTCCTGATATAATCACATTTACAGTGTGAACAATGTTTTATTTGAAACTGCATGCAACATGTAAAAATGTTCCGGTTATTGAAATGACAATTTACAACTTCATTTACGAGAGAAAGGTAGATTAACTATACATCTTTTTTTTTTTTGCTTCTTTGTCTTTAGATTCAAATAGGCTTTGTCAACTTAATTGTTTACAATGTTGGGCTGATTGACCATTTCTTATTCTGTAAATATAATAGCTTGGGGCTGTGTAATGTAGATTAAATCAATTGAGCTTATAGGCCTACACAAATGAGTGATAAGTATATTTGATACATTTGTATCCATGTGCCAATGTTTTCTAATTCTGCCAATGTCTGCATGAGCCACTGAAGCTCTGAAATGAAAGCACCTCATCACCACCACACATTTTAGCCTGTGAAAGTTCAGGTTTTGCGCCTTCAAATTGCACAACGCTGTCTGAAGTACAACAACAACAACAAAAACAGCTTAGTGTTAAATTTAAGATATTTATTATCATATTCATGACATAAATTCACTGTAAAAATCCTCTGTTTATTTAATTATGAGTGTCATAATTGCTCCTTTATGGGTTCATTTGGGTTCCAGGAGAAGCACCTGTGCTAGTTAAACTCCTCAGTGTTCTTGTAACTCTGAGAGTTAAATTAACACCTACAAGCCTTTATTCCTTTGTAATATTCGCTGTGGATTGATTCATAAACGATTCCTAATGACTACTTAATAATTGACTGTTGGAGCATCCACAAACACTGCACGGTATAAAAAGAAAAAAAACTCAGTGTTCATCCATCCACATGTAACTCCGTCCCAAGTGTACAAATATGACTCTAAGAGTCTACCAAATGGACCCGTAAAGGGTCCAAATGGGGGGGGGGGGTACTCTCAGACTCGAATTAACACTCTGGGTTTTCCTGCTGCAGTTTAACAAGTGCTGCCTGTGAGTTAACTCTCTTTGTGAGAGTGAGCGAAAGCCAACAAGCCGTGAAGTGAAAGGTAGCTGGTTGAATTGACAAAAGACATGCCGAAACAGATGTTGCTGCAGGTGGACATGAAGATCAATAGGCGGGCGGCGGCGGGCTAGCAGCTAGATAGTTACCTGAGCTTGGAGGAACTTGTAGCAGATGTTAAACAGACTGATGCCCTGGAAGGCTGATCAATGGACAGGAGGCAGATGGAGGAGAGGAACACGCAGTCAGGCACTGACTGCTGGGAGGCGTTGGGACAGAAAGCAAGAACGCAGAAACATGAAATAATGGACGTCACATTTGATATGCAGATGGCAGCCCCATCCGCGACACCTCACTGTCACTGATGGGGGGGAGGGGTAAAATAATAATATTAATAATAATAATGTATTTTAACTTGGGAGAAACTTCATCCTGGGCCAAGATACCAACCCCCTCTCCCTTGAGTTCAGTGCCACGCTAATTACTGGCGTACTAAAGATGTCACAGTCATGTAAAAAAATATGGTGATTTGTCCACTATCGAAATTCTTAACAGGTACAGTAGGTTAGGGTTTTGGGATGACAATTATTCGGCCAGTGAAAGGAGGGATTCAGCAGTTTTCTGGGCTCAAAACTTGCCTAATTAGCAGTGGTAATAGGTAGTGTCAGGCTGTGAATTAACACAGTATCACCTTTGCTTCCCATTAGTGACTTAAATACACAATGAAAATTGCCCAAGCATCTCTTGGGCATCGCTATCTCTCCCTTCAAAACCATGGCTGACAGTTATCGTGGTATATCAATACAGGTTTTTTTTTATGTATAATTATGACAAGACCTAAAAGAATGAGAAGAAGAAATTGACACTCCTGCAAAGCAAAAAATGTTAATTTAACTCAGAGAATGTCAAACCGTACAGGTCCATTATGTCTTCTATTCTGCATCATTATCAGTTAAATCACCTACTGTATATACACACCATGTGACATCAAGATTTCTCTGCCACAGTGAGCTTTGTCACAAAGCGAAATCCTCATTGTTCAATTTTCCATTTGTATGGGTCCATTTGGTTACATTTGCATGGCCCTGATAATAGTGTTAATAAATAATGTTGCAATCAAATGGACACTTTTGACGGCTCCATTTGCTTACTTGCTAACACTGATGATTCTACTGTGTGTAACAAAGTAACGCAAAGGTAACATTAATCTCATATTCATTCTGTGTGTGACACGTAGCGATTCACTCAGTCTCTAAAACACTAGCGCATGAACGCACTTACAGTAGATTCACGAAGATCCATACAAATGTACACACACGCCCCCACACACATCCACACCCACACACGCGCTCGCGCACACAGGCACAGATCTTCTGACATGCCGTGTCCCAGTGGCCCTTGCTGTCCGAGAAGCAACTTGAACTAGGCGATAACCTGATAGACTTTATCTTGTCTTCCCTGGGTCTCAGTGAAGCCTGGAGAAGACACTTCAACAGCGCGCCGTCCCCCCCAGAGTCCTAACCTTCCCCTCATCTCTCCTCCGCCTGTCAGCGGCCTGTTGCTTATTGATGTTTCTGCATGTTTTATGTCTTTCTGGGAGATATGACGGCCCTGACACAGTGCTGATTTCAATCAGCCTGCCACATACCGCACGGAGTGACAGCTGGGAAAAGTAAGGAAGACGGTGGAGAAAAAAAGGAGGGAAAGAAAAAAAAAGGAAGAGGAGAATTGGCAGGGATGTCATTGGCTCAGATCAGGTCCTGCCTTGCGCTCGTCTCTGACCGGGGGATTTCTCCTCCCTTCTAATGAAAATGTTTCATTCACATCTCACATCTCACGGCTCTGCTCTCTCTCTCACTGATGAATTCAATAGAAGGGGAGAGAGTGAGAGAGAGAGAGAAAAGAGAAACGAATAGTGAGGGAAAGAAATTCAGCTTTTGTCAGATTGGTGAGGCAAGAAGAGAGGGGTGACCCCGGAGCCAAAGGTTCTGACACTGCATCAATCCCTTTAGGGGTGAGGCCTGCTGGACCAGCGCTGGCTGAAGATTACTTCAGCACATCTGAGGGATGGGTGCTCTATCTATTTCACACATTCTATGCAGAGGGAACAGCCTTGTATGCTTTGGATCCCTGAGCTGCCCAGTAAATTAGGTCTGAGATCATTCCATGGAATGAGGGGGAGCTATCCAAGGCAATTCAACTCAAAACCATTGACAGAGAGCTCCCATGAATCCCTGGAAGGATAAAAAAAAGAGAAACCCATCTAGTCCTTCCCCATCTCTTTATGATACAAACTAGAATGTAGCATCGGTAATCCCAATAAGGCTCTTTACTTGCAAATTCAAGTATATGCACACATGTACGGGATAAGACGCTCCCACGCAGCTTTCTCACACACACGTTACTGACATGCATATCACTATCTATTCAGCTATGCACAACATTGATCCTCCCAGACTAGACGATATATTTGCTTTATTATTTTGTTGGAGTGACGCTACGAAGACCAAAAAAATAAATACAAATAAAAAGCCAAATATTGGCTTATGCTAGAATCCGTGCCATATCATATTGATTATATTTTTTGTGACAGTGTAAATAAAAACAACAAAATTAGTTCAGCATGGCCATGCTGACATCACCTCTTATCAAACAATCGCTTCCTGTGTGGCAGTACTACAGATTCTAAATTGAATACGTTTTTTTTAATTGTATTTATTCTTACATCTTGTGTACAGGTAAACAAGAGTAGAATTATTAGGTTTGGGTAACTCCACACAGGCTTTTAGCATTAATAGTAAAACAACAACAACAACAAAATAATAATAAAGAAAAGCGACGACAATACCCAACAAATAATTAGGCCTACTTCGAACAACAAAGACTAGCAGCAGCTGTAAAACAGTATGTACAACAGAGGTCATACATTGGTCACATGCACTAACTCTGAGGTGCGTGTAGGTGTGTGGTTGGTTCCTACACCTGTTATTAGAGTTATAGGATTAGAAAACAGATTGTTATTGCTTTTATCTAGCCATTTCTTGGCACAATACTTTATGCAGGGTTATCTATACCTTTGGCTTAATGTATACATTTTTTAAAGGATTTTATGCAGTTTGTTTGCTTTATTTCGAAAGGCGAGTGCAGAGAGACATGTTAACAGCTTGCAACACAGATCTCTCTGGCCGTAATCGCCAAGACATGTTACAATTAGTATGTGGCTGACATTCTCGGGTGAGCTACTCGTGTTCGCCACCTTTAACGTTAACGGATTGTGTGAGAGAACGCAGTCTTATAGTCCTTTATGGAAATATATATTTCCCATTCTGTTTTTGTTGAGAATTATCAAATTAGTGGCTCTTGTCTGGGTACTTATTTCGAGTGCACTTTCACAGTCATACTTCACTTTCAGTTCCTCGTGGACTACAAATGCTGCCCCCATTACGAGATTCAAAACAAAGACTAAATTAGCTGTCGTTGAAATATATCAATTTCCTTACCCTAATAGAAGATTGTGACAGGTGTCATAGTCGCCTTTATGTTCAGCTTCACAACATGTTATAATGGATAATTGATCCATCAAACAACATCAAGCTAAGGCAATAACTGGCTTCGAGACTACAGCACTGAACATGCAGAAAATCGAATTTAACCCCGTGTTGACTAAAACACTCCCCTGCTCTGTCGATCAAGCATGTCTCTCCTTGACAGCTCCGTTCGCATGTTGTTAAATAATCTAAAGGGGGTGGGGGGGGTGGACATGAAAGAAAAAGCAGTCTCAGAGGAACTGTCACAAAGAAAGGAAAAATGCCATGGGGGGCGAGGAATGCCTTCAGTCGCGCAGCTTTTCACATTTTAATTTCGGTCTCGGGGACTGACTCATGGTAGCGCCTGAGTGAGTGGGTCCTGGGAGTCAGTGCCGGCGCTGACCCCGGAGCATAGACGCGCCCAGAGAGATGTCAGCTGAGAGCTCCTGAGGATCACCACGCTGCCAAGCGCTTTGAAAGCTGCTGCCAATTCAGCCTAAGTTTCAGCTGAATGGTCGCCACAGAGAAGAGGGAGCGACAGCAATAAAAACAGGTTGCAAAAGGAAGAGAATTCGCTTTCAAAATGTATTTGGCCCCGCGACCTTGCATCCCGACCCGCTGGCCTCTGTCTTTGAAGCCGAGCATATTTTTTTGAGGGACACTGAAAGAAGGGGAGGGTACCGGGGGTGGACTCGGGGCCTGTCAGTATAAATATATTAATAATCTGACAGCTTCATCTGCTTTTGAGGGCCCGACGTGACAGCTACACAATGGCCCGCGCTGTAGTCCTCCTCGTACGCGCCTGGCGTCCCTGTCTGAGCAACACAAGAGAGTTTATTAAGACATCACACTCCTGTGAAGTATTGATTTTAACACCAGTCCCTGTCACTTACTGTATTAGCCTTTATAGCGGTGCGGTTCCAAAACAAACTGTGACAGACGCATCTATGTAACCCTATTGAATATGCTTTGAGAAATCTGCTCGGTTGAGGAAAATATTCTTTTCCATTTTATTGGCCATCTTTGAACTAATAACATCACGTGATCAAATGGCGATACTTGACAGAAAATGAAATGCTTAAATAAAAAAAATATATAAAAAATAAACAATCATATTGTCTTGAAAATGACAAACAAAGCAGCACTGTACAATGCACGAGATGGAAGACTGTTGCTGCCAATAAGTTTATGTTGCTTAGGAAAAGGAACGAACACGGCCTTGAACAAAGGAGGGGGGATATGTGTGTGTGTGTGTGCGCCTCTGCCTCTGGAAATAGGCCCCGCCCCTCAGACAGCGGGTTCTGTCCTCAGAGGGAGTGCAGGGTCAGAAGGAGCACAGGTAATTGAGGTGTCCCCTCCCCTCTCTTTTTTTCCAGGGCTTCTCACCACCCCCCCCACTACCCTATCCACACAGCGGGCACAATTACGCTCCCCATCACCCCGCCAGCTGGCCTTCATGATCCCACACTCCTCACTAAACGCGACTCCGCCGGCCCTTTCCCTCTTAACCTCCCAGCAGCCACTCCGGCTGCACACGGCAAACCGTGGAAATGGAACTCAGGGTGCTCTACTTCCACCACTCTGCTGCAAGGGGAGGGGAAAAAAAAGAAAGAACGGAGAGAAAGCCGAATAAAATGGAAGGTGTGTGTGTGTGTGTGTGTGTGCGCGTGCATGGAGTATTTATCTGTACGATACGCATTATGATCCGTACAGACAGGTTTTAGACAAGAGATGCCAACGTTGAACCGATTGTGAGCTAAAACCGTCAGAATGAGAAGCAGAATCACATCACACTGCCAAGTTAGAGATTCAGAAGTGGAGTTTTCTTTGGTATGCAACAAAAATTTAAGCCAATACACTCAAGGTAGATCCAGTTGTACTAAAACAGGTGAAATAACCTCTGAATATTGTTTATGAGAGAAACGAAAACACATTAACTAAACATGGTGAAAAATAATTATCTTATATTGCATGTGTCTGAAGTGGTCTGCAGGCAGGTAACTGTATAAACCTGTTATGATAATATGAAAATAGTACCAACCCAAACTTAATAACTACTCGAGATGTTTTTGTACTTTGAATACAACAACACACCTATATCCAATGTACTAATAGTTTTCATCATAGTAATAGCTATCAACACGTATGTTAATTGGGTGAAAGAAAATAGATCTCGGCGTCCAAATGTGACACTCAGATCACATCCTCCTCCAACACGTCCCCGCGTTGTCTCTAGACAGACCGCTCTCACTCCCATCCCTTCACATTAATGAGTGGGGAGCCTCTCCTGTGCGTTATTACCTGAAATAATACCATATGGTAAAATGTAAACAACATCTGCATATTCATGTCATAACTTCATCTGTTTAATTAGTTCCAGCAAAGCAGTTTACCCTCCGAGACCCCTCCCTGTCAGCGCGGTGATGGCGGAGCCTTGCCCTGCTGTCCATCCTGTCAGTCCTCCATTGTTCAGTTGCCCTGTCTATTTAATGCCAGGTGCGTCTTTACAGGCCCCGCGGATCAGGTGGAAGGGAGTTTGGGGCGAGCTTCTTTCACACCAGCGCCGACACCATTGACACGCTTCTCCTCGGCAATGAGACCCTGACGATTATTTGAGGATATTCTGTTATGTGTAAACACGGCGTCGTCGCGAGCTAGAGGTTCGACGGGGAGTGACATGTGTCAGCCGACAGCATAACAGGCAACCATCGATATATGTGCTCACGTGTGCCTATTTTCACTTCCAACGACCACGCTGTTGTCACACAGACGACTGGAACCAATCAGTTATGGTGTAAAAATAATACATGATATTGTCCACCGTGCTTATTAAACAATACAACAGACAAACTACAATGTGTGACTGTACAATACAAGAAGGTTGGGGTCTTTGATCTGTAGCGCTATTTCATGCTATTTTCATGCTATTTTCATGCTCATTTCAGTTTACATGTTCTGTTTCCATACAAAATAACAGCAATGATAAAACTGGCAGCATATACATGCAATTTTATACTGACAATTCCAAATGGCCATTGTTGACTTGTCTAAAAAGATTTTTAAAAAGGCAAAAAAGGAGGGAAAAGAAGGAACGAGAAAATACAGAGCAAGGTAGCTTGGAGAGCTCGAGGCTTAGTGGGCATTCTTTCTAATTAAATTCTCCTTCATCAGGCGCTCGTTTGTGCACAAGCATTAATACTTTTGACCCCATGTAGCCCAAACACTAACATGCCTGAGGAAGGAAAAAGAAGAGGGAAATGAAAGAGAAAAACATGAAGGAATATCTTATTAGGGGAGTCAGACATGTTTTGGCCCTCATTTCTTGATGGCTGCTCTTGGTGTCGCGACCTACTGGCGTCTAGCTAATACGACAGTGTACGCAGTGCCATTGTTCTCAATCAATAACTAATTATCAAAGTACTGGCTCCGACTGGCATTGTCCCCCTCGTTGGGAGCCCCTTGTTGCGGACTGAAAGGCAGAAATGGGGAAGAAAGGGGTAGTAGGGTGGCTTTTGGCTGCATAGTGCTGCTGCCGCCATAACATCCTCGCAAGCCTTTCAAGATACACTCCGCAGTCAGTTTGAATTACCGTCTCCTACTAATTGATACGAATTAGAACAGAAGAATTCTTGTTGCTGCTGAATGTCATAATGATATTCTCCAAGTAATCATGGTGAGACAAAAAGAGAACAGCACAAAAACACACAAGCAGACCAAATAAGAAAAGACAAATTAAGCCGACTCCTGCCAGGGACTTTGCAAACGAGGCTCGGGACAAAAGGCTACCGAAAACGAGACCACTGCCAATCCCTATGTTTCATTATTTCAATCTTGTTTTGTGACTGTGAACCGGCGACTTGAACTAAAACTCACTTTCCCGAGACGGAAGACATCGTGAACCTTGTGTTTTTATTCAACAACAATATCGCATCAGCATCAACAGGTCAGAATGCGGCGCCGTAATTCACTGCCGTGATTTCCCATCATCACCTTGTCACTGTTAGTTGGTTTTTACAAATGAGCTGACAGAGAACTGGAGGAGCCCAGTAATTCATATAGTTGGCAACACAGGGGTAGATTGTGTGCCTGGTGCCTGTCTGTCTAGTGCGCTTCCCAATAGGAGAGCCCTGCGAGGGCCTGTCATCCCACGTGGCAGTTCAGTTCACTTCTCCTCTGTCCCGCCGGTGGCACTGGCACCATGGCTCGGGGGTTTGAGGCCCCCATGGGGGGACGGTAGGCTGGTGCCCCGGTGGCAGGCTGGGGTCAGCCTAGTAAAAAAAGTGCTGCCCTCAGGACTGTGAGTCTTATCCCATGCTGAGCGCACGGCAGCTGGAGCGGCCCGTCCCGCCCGGCCCTGTGTAATGATATCGCTTGCACTGGGTCTGATGTCTGACCTCATTACCAGAGTTTAATTGTGTCGCTAACGGAGTTTCACTTATTCTCTTCTCTCTGGCTCTTCTTCCCCCTCGTCTTTTTGACAGCTTCTCCCCAAAAAAAAAAGTATTTCTGGGTTGCATTGCTTACAGAGGAAATTAATGAGGTGCATTTGCTTTTTATTTGGTCTACATGAAATAAATAATAATACAAATTATAATTTTACATGAAGACCATATAAGTGATATCATATAAATGTTTTCAGAATTCAATTGATACATTTAAAGGACCGACTTGAAGGGGAATGAAATGTCGCTCAACTTCTACCAACATATTCAACAATGTGATTTGTAATATTATATGGCACGTAGATCTTAAAAATAGTTTCAATGCTATGGCAATTTAGTCAGTGACATTCTTATTATATTGCTTAAAATACAGAGCTAATAACACCAGGTGAGCACGTTTTGTTTTTGGAGACAGCAATGGCAGCATGATATGAAAATGGTTTGGAAATAGAAAGGAGAGCATTAAATCAACAGTTCATTAACACCTTTTTAGATGTACCTGTGCTTATCACATTGTGTTTAGTAGAGTCTGGTGTGAAGAATCTTGGGGAGTTCACTGCGTATTCAAATGACAGCAGAATTCACACTTATAATTAGGTAGGAGTTATTTTTTTCTTTCTTTCTTTTTTTCTTTTTTTTACTTATTGCACAATTACAACCGATGATTTAAAGGTGATAATTTCTTCCTCAGATTATTTTAATAATCAATTCAAACATATACTAAATAATATACAGACAGACTGATTGTTTTTTTTCTCCTTCGAATCGAATGGCAGGTATAACTACCTCTACACAGGCATGGGCAATACATTTTCAGAGTGAATATGTTTTCTTCCATTTGTGTGGTTTGCTTTGTATCTTTGAAGGCAGTAAAGCCCTCCACTTGTTGTGAGCCTGGTGACCTGAGAGCCAGCCATAACCTGCCCTCCACCATGAAGGAGAGAAGTCTCTTTTATGCCATGATACCACATGACATGTGAATAATGAAAACAGCCCGCGCTGTGGTGTAAATAGCAGGCATGACTGCAGCGACTCGGTGTTCAGTGCAGATAGCGGCGACGTTGCCTTGACTGCGTGAGCCGCGCTATCACCGGCCCTCCTCCTCCTCCTCCTCCTCCCACCCATCGCAAAGAGGCAGTGTCATCTTGGTTTTCCGTGCCAGGTGCCCCAGCTTCGGCGCGCCGTAACCTGCGCACACCCATGCGCAGCTATGGCTGGTCTGCAGGCAGTGGGCCACCGCTGTTAATGGGGTTGCTCTTTGAAAACATCACAACAGCAGCAAACGGAGGCGCTCCGCTGTGTATTAAGTGCAGCAAAACTCGGGAGTAAATGCACGGTGGTGGTGGCGGCGGTGGGGATAGACGGCAGGCAAGCAAGCAGGCAGGCAGGCAGGCAGAGAAAGAGAAGCGTATCTTTGTGTATGTGCAGATTTTATTTGTGTGTGCACCGTTGCAAAGAGTTGCGAGGGTATGGGCGCCGCGCCGCGTGTGTCGCGTTTGAAATGTCTCATTACTATACCTCCTATTTTCTTGGAATCATACTGTACCAATGTGCCCTTGAAAATGGACCCCAATTAATTCTTCAGATTATATATATATATATTATTATATAGATAGATTTTCCAATATTCTCATCATGAAAGAGCAATTATAATTCCATGATTTACACACACACAGACACACACACACGCACTCTGTTTGAGACGTCTATCCCGGTCCATTGTCAGTTGTCAGAGAGAGGAGGATAAACCATGAAAAGGCCTAATCCTGGGACGGGCAGCAGGCTTTAATGAGGAGCCTGTCTCAGGCGGAGCCATGTGATACCCTAGCCGGGGCCAGAGCAGTGCAGCGTGGGGGTCAGCTCCTAATGGAGGGCTCCGTGGCTTTCCCTCTGGAGAAGGGCGGAGCCCACTTGTGTTGACCTGTTAAGTCAAGTTGCTCTCCTCTGACCCCCCAAAAGATGCTTGGTTGTGTGGGAGAACGTCGGGCGAGTTTCAGTGCAAATAGCCTCAGTGCCCGAAGGCGTTGAGCCTCACCAAATGTAGAGGAGAGGAAGAGGAGAGAGAAGAGAAGAGCAAAAAAAAAGACGGCAGCTATACGAACAAGAGACCAGGGCCTGTGAAAGATGTAAATTCAAAGCAAAAGCAGCAGAACTTTAACCTTATGGGCTATTATGCAGCAAGTGAAACAGAACTGCCGCTTGGAATTAGGGCACAGTGGGGAGTTCAGGCCGGGGGCATTTTAACCAACAGACATCTAGTGTATCAGCTCCCAATCTTAATGACATCAGTGACCGGAGCATTGCAGAAATTCTGATCTCTGGTGGCCCACAGAAAGGTTCTAGGCCAAAGGGGATTAGTAAAATATACGAGAATAACAGACTGAAAAAGAAGAAAATTGAAAAAAAAGCGGGGGGGAAAAAAGCAAAGGATAATAGAAAGAGGTTATGAGAAACTAGGAGTATACATTATTACTGCTGGACTCCACGATGCAGAAGGGAGAAAAAGCTGTGCAAATAGTCGCGGCACTAGCACAGTCAATAATACGTGCAATCTTCACAGGCAGAAAGCTATAATCAACCAAAATCCATATTGAGGGTGAATGCCAGAGTTTTTCAAAATGTCAGCCCAGTGTGTTTGCAGAAGGGCAGGAATGACAGATGAGGAGCAAGGGGGGGTGAGTGGCAGGGACAAGGGGACAGGCGGACTCTGTGCTGATGAGGTCCAGGACAGTTGGGGCCAGGCGGAAGGGCAGCGCCAGGCTAGGGGACCAGAGTCCCTTGCTCTGCACTGCCATTGGCCTGTTCCCTCCAGATAAGCCTGCAGGAAGCCATCAGTGCTGCCGCTGGATGGATGATGGGTACTACTACACACCATTTACAGGCGCACAACACGCTCATAATATGTTAACAAAAGACAAATTGTGGATTTTCTTTTTGCTCATACAAAATAAAATCTGTATATTATTTGGGTCAGTACATGACTATATGAGGTACAAGGCAAAAAATTAACACAAAAATGTGTGTGATTGCCGATGAGGTACATTCGTATCCCACCGGAATATTTAATTTGAGTCATTTTAGGGACGACAGAGACATTTCAATTTAAACTTTGACGAAATTGAGGTGTGTCGTCGTCCCCCCCCCCCCCTTTTTTTTTTTTTTTTTTTTCCTTTTT
>OOFJ01058373.1:14307-27523 GCA_900323375.1 Benthosema glaciale
TTTTCTTTTCAATTTCTGTCTCCTTTTGAAACGCAACGCCTATTCTTCTTTTGAGGTCTTTTAAGTCATTATAAATGTCTTCTCTCACACTCTCTCTCTCTCGCTCATTCTCTGGCTTAGTGTTCTTGAATAAAATAAGTGCAGATTTGCTGGAAATCAGTGGCTTTTGTGTGCGACTGCAGGAGCATGGTGAAATGTTTGGACACTAATACCCATTCATTTCGGTAGCGCCATAAATAAAAGCTGCCAGCTATGCGGCTGCCGTGAAGTGGTATTCTTTGGCGCCCAGCGGGATGTCCTGTTCACATTAGCACAGCAGGGAAAACTGGCCGGAACAGCCAGACAACTAAATCAAGACATTGTCAACTTCTGACAAAATTGCTATAGGGGGAGATCCAGTTTTTATTTTTTTGAGGTGCTGTGTATGTGTAATCGTGTGTTTGTGCTTGTGTGTGTGTTTGTATGTTATGTATAGAGAGAAGAGAGCAAGAAAGAGAAGATACGAAATCTTTAAAAAAACGCTAGTATATTCTGCAGAATAGTTCCTTGAAGGACATGGAAGTGTTCCCCCTGCTAAGAGCACAAAACAAGACCTTATGTATATAAAACGCCAATACGCCATGTGAAGACAAATTCTACAAACAACGTCTGTGTGGGCTTCTAAGCAAGCATAGTATAGTATCATCAGCATAGTAGCATATTGGAATCTGGCTTAATGTTGTTTCTTGTAGGCCAGTTCGTGATGTGCACAGCTTGAACGAGGAGAGCTCCAGTGTTACGGATGTGCCATCGAACGACTGCACATAAACACGATGCGTTGGATGTTTCCCCGTCTTTGGACGACATGGGCTGGCCACCCAATCATTTTGAGCCACCTAATTAGCAACTCAACATCGGTCTCCTCCTGTCTCTCTATATAAACTTTGCTAATCCCAATAAAAAAAGGATCAGAGGTAAATCACAGAGCATCTGTGCTAAACTTACATAAGGTCAGACTGAACAGCACACATGGTGGTACAATGTCATAAACCATACTCCTTTAAACAGAGCTGCAGCCCTGGGCTGCATTTGCAGGTGGTCGATTGCCTGGTCTTCACAGAGGTTAACTCTTAGGGAGTGCTAAAAGCTCCAGGTCTGAAAGGGAGGCCTATCATCAGAGGAGGCTGCCTTAGTGCCAACAAGACCCAGATAATGACAACCCTGACCTCAGTTAAGTACATAACACAGCAAGAGCTCTTGGATGTGCTGCCCAGAACAATGTAGGGGGAGAAGGGGAAAAAAAAGCCACGCCAGGGCCACAGCTGGGATATACCATGCCAACGGGCCTGCCATTTTGATTAGGGGCAAGTTAACCTTTCAACTTAGTTAATGTGAGAAGAAGGAGGGGAAAAAATGGTTCACTTTCTTTTTTGAAATCCGTCTCAACTACACATGGGTTCAAAACATCAGTACAAAGGAGAAATGAACCGTTACTGTGCCATGTCACAGGTCTAATTCCTACTGCATATTATAAAGTGGAAGTAGTGCAAGTAAACGAGGTTTGGCAGTGCCACCGTGAGGTAGTGGCTGGATTTTTGTGTGTCTTGAGGCATGTTGGAGCCCTTCCAGACCGGGCCCTCTCTTTTGGAGTTCTGTGAACTGGAGATGAGAGGAGAGCGCTCCCCTCTTTCTGCAGGCTCTAAGTTGGGAGTCTTTGCTGCAGGGTTCAGCGGACCTTGAGAAAGCACCAGTGAATCCGTCACCATCATCCCCCCCCAGGGACCAAGTTGGCCGGCCACTTCTGAAGCTTCAGTGACCCAAGGCCTGAACCCATGCTGCTCTCCATTCCCTGCCCTGCGTAGCCACTGGGAATCTGTGACCTCAGGTTCATCGGGAATCACACACTTGCACGGCAGCTTCAAAAGCAATAGCCTCGACTGTCATGTTTTTAAACTGCACTGGCCTTCCCACAAGATTCTGTATGAATTAACAAAACACACAATATTCATCAGTGTGGTGCTCTATCGCTGACCGCCTGACCCCCCCCCCCCCCCCCAACAGACCCCAGATTATTTTGCACAGGAATTAATAGACATAATCACAGCAAGCAAGGAGGTGCATTTGTTTCTTCCAAAATTATTTTAAAACTTTGAGAAAGATACTGTATAAAATATGGAAAATTGTTATGAAATGTAATAGCTTTCTTATTGCATCCAAGCCCAGATGGCCCTTAATTGGTTGGCAAAGGGAGCAAGGGGTCTTCTTTAAGGCGAGGGTGTGTGATTGTTGCTGCTGAATTGCTGCTGTGAAAGGCTGGCTGCGTGATGTGGAGATGGAACAGTGTGAGAACAGGTCACACAAAGGAGCCACCAGCCATGCGCAAAGGGAGGGGGGGGGAGTCAAAGGGAAGACAGCCCAAGACGGCAAACTGAACGCACAAATGGAAATTGGATGTGTACAGGGTTGTATATGGGAGTGTTTGTGTATTTTCTTTCTTCCCCCAAGTCAATATTACACTTTATCCAGTAACTAGACTAGTCATGCAGAATATTGTACAGTAATGTACAGTATGCTAAGCTGTTCATTTAAGCTAAGCGAAATCAGACAAACTCATATAATTAGTAATTATGTCGTGCAATGTCTGGCTTGAGAACAATAAACCACTGTTCTCTTTACTATAAAGTTTACTGCTATTACTTTTTTCCCCCGATACATCTCATTGCCATAAATATACCTAAGCATAAATATTATAATACCTAAGCAACAGATTTGGTACCATTTTCTACTTGTATGACAATTGTGGTGTCTTACACTGTAGTGTACACTCTTACTAAAGGTTATTAATATAAATAATATAAAGATGTTATGAATATAAATCCTGTGATGTCTTATTAAAGGATGGAATTGCACCTTATCTAGTTATATAGGCCACGCACATCTGCTGATGCCGGCGTTATTACAAACATATACGGTACTCCATGCATTTGCAAATACATCCAGACTTTCCCTAATCTAATGTAGCGCTCTAGTGTCTGACGTTCAGACTGCTAAAAGGAGAGATATGAAGACCTTACACGTGTGCAACACCTTCTAACAGGATGTCTTTAGGAGCCAGGGTCAAAATTAACCCGTGTCAAAGTGGCAGGCCACGGGAGAGGTTGAGGCAGACATGAAATCAACAGCAGTCCCATACCGGATCCCATTATCAATGACACTATAAGCCTGCCCCTGGCCAAAAGTCCCCCTTGCACTGCAGAAGTTCAGGTGTTGCTTGATTCATTAGTGGCTGTGTCTCAGCCCGGGTGATGGCTCCGCCGTTGTCCTGAGAGGGGCGAAAACTGCAATGTCTTTTCTTCCTGTCAACACTATGTCACTTTAATTTATTTTTCTGACGTGCAGTCTTGACACCTTGCAGGGTCTGACAGAGCAGGCTAGCACGGGATCATAGGAGATTCCTATTTAAGAGGCGCGGTTGACACTGTTGACATTTCCTTCTCCTGTCTTAAAGCCTCTCCACTCCTCTCTTATTAAAATAAGAAAGCGTGTCACATTACATGTGGAAATTTTGCACATTGTTTGAAAGTACAGATAATGATCGGTCATAACTCAATGTTCTTTAACAATTTGGTCAGGCACTGACAATATCACCTGCGCGTTTGAAACTGATTATAGATGGCCACGGGACGGGTTGTGGATATTAAAACATCTAGCAATAATTGAGATTAAAGATTCCAATCTCATTCACGTTATTAGTCACTCAACAGTGAAGCAGACTGTTTTCTATTATGCTAATTTTATTATTGTTGATAATAATACTGTATTTTAAACTCAAGTAACTAAACCAATTCGCAGGGGAAATATTATATACTGTATACAGTATGTGTTACATGTGTATATTAAATACAATTCAGTGTAATGTTTGTGTTCAAGTATTTAAGCAGTCACCGGTAATACAATTTTCCTCTTTTAGAATATAATAGCCGTCAATGGATGCACAGTGCTAATAATGTAATGTTCCCCTCCCTGAGGGAGCTGATCTCCTCATCTGGGTCACGGTGAGTATTAAAAGGGTTAAGGGTGCACAGTAAATTTATTGTGGGTCTTCCAGCGCCAACGGGCCAGAGCACTAATGGATGACCTTGGGGTTTGGCTCTTCCAGACTTGGGGAGATCATGTCTCACCACCTCCCCTGCCACCAGCATGACCCCAGCCCTCTCAGCTGCCCCTGGCCTCAACCTTTAACTCACTGATCTTTGACCAAATTATTAAGCAGACACCTGCTTTCCGGTGTATGGTCAGAGTGGGGGGATGGAACTCTCCCTGAGTAGTACTCTAATTTGATGTAGATGTGGGCTGTGACAGTATCCATCTCTCTAAAAGATAGCCCATCTGTTAGATTTCCCAACAGTGCTGCTCATGATGCTCCGAAACCGGTGTAGATATCATTTTCCAAGACGTTGCGCAATAACGCGATGTGCGTTTACGACGTCACCGCAATGCACATGCTGACACAATGACCACACAGTAAAATCCTCAGTGTTAGTTTTAACTCTGAAGATATAAAAAAAAGATTTACCCAAAATGGTAAAGACAAATTTTAGCCACATTTTACACTCTGTTAATCACGTGAACCCTAGCATCCCATTCTGTAAAAAATTATCGAATGATCGGCGAATAAATTAGGTGTAGAAGTAGCGTTTAAGTGGTAAAAGTAACACTGAGAATTTGACAGTGTAGTTAGTGGTAATCATGGATTAACGTTATTTTGGATCACATACTGTACTGTACTGTAGACTGTAGATTAAGCCAGCATGTCTTCTATGGTAGCATGTTGCACAGTGAAAATAGCCTATAGATCTACAAACTCTCAATGCATCGCACAGGCGCATTGTGAACTTGTAGATAGACTATTTCCGGGTATTCATCTTAAAATATTGGAGCATTTGAAGTGGTCAAACTATATATGTTTAGCATTTTGCATAAAACCCTAATGGTCTCCGACATGTCATAGAAAGCAAAGGTTAAAGCATCAATCTGATTTCTTCACCTGGTTGGCAGTATGTGTAACAGGAACAATATTACTAAAACATCATTTTACATATTGTGTTAATAGTTTAGGAAACTGCGCTAGTGTGGTTAGGGCTCGTTTCACACCGTTTCACAAATCGCATAAATACGACTTGGCCTTACATATTTTGTCAGTTGTGAGATTTTATTTTGCTTTAATCCACGGGCAATAGCACTCGATAGCACTTAATAGCACTTGAAAGCTAGAAGCTTTATTCAAAACAAAAATGGAAATAGCACTGTGGCATAGCAACACTGACTAACACAATGTCACGCGGTTATTATGTGTTCGGACAGGTCCCTTACGGAGGGGGACAGGTATTTGCAGGAGAATAAACTCCGTCCCCGCGGCAGTTGGCTCCAGCCAGTGAAAATTACTTCCTGTTCTGTGTGATGCGTTGTGAAAGGTATATAAATGCTCAGGTATGCTTCTCGGGGGGCAGAGATGTCCACTATTGTAAAAGCCGCTCACAGCTGTTCACAACGGAGAGAGAGAGAGAGAGAGAGAGAGAGAGAGAGAGAGAGAAATAGCTAAATCAAACTGCATTAATCAAACCCTTTCGGCAAAAAAAATTAAATAGCTTCGGGTTATTCTATTTTTCTTTTTTTTTCTTTTAATATTAGGCTATTTTGGAACTGACCTGCAAGCTTAAATAATTTTAATATTTTTTATATTAAACATCTTATTTTCATTGTAGGCCACTTAAGCCCCAAACAGTATGCATGCTCTAAAACATGCATTGATTCACATGAGCATACGTTAACCCTGAAAATGTGTGCTGTGTGGGTTAGTAATTTTGCGACTATATCCACTAGAAAATGTAGTCCTCTGTCAAGGGCACAGAGGTAAAGGCGCAGACCCCGAAGACCGCTAGGGACCTCAGGGACTACCGTGTGTCAAACTTCAGGAAGAAGGAGAAAAAAAAGGGGGAAAAAAAACTGCTGCCATTACGGTATAGCTCGGAAATGACACTGACCTAGGTCTGCCATCATGCATTGTCCCACCATCTGCACAAACGTGAACTTTGCCTTTAAATCCTGCCTTCTCAATTAACATGTCCAGCTGGGTGGAGAATTCCGTCAGCTCCCTAATATCATTACTGCCACACCAGACTGTGATATAAATATTAAAAAAGTGCCCAGAGCGCTTTTGCCTGCTATGTGAGAGCTTCTGCTTCTTGGGTCACAATGAAGTGAACCCACACAGCAGCGCAATTCAACAGCCCATGGTCTTATTAGGGCTCGTGTATGGACCACAAGTGAGGGACAGAGAAATGTCTTGGGCCAACTTTCTTCTTTGCGAGTTCTCATTCTCCTCTCCTGCTCATTGGAGATGTGGCATGTAATCCGGCACCTATGTAGCTAGCAACACACAGGACATCCTCCAACACTCGGCAAAACCACTGGGGCTCCAGCCTCATTTTAGATATTCTAGTGGCCGTAAGACAAAGATGGGTTTAGAATGCATCAAGTCTTCTTCCAAAATGCAAGCTGTGTGGTCTTTGTGATAGCTCCATTATAGCATGAAGGACTCTTACCTTAGGCTGTGTGTCTGTCTGTGTTTGTTTCATATGGATAATTGTTCTTCCCGGGAAATAAAATAAAAACGGGAGATCTTAAGAAGTCGTCTTTGAATGTAGGACATTGGCTGCTGTAGTAGTGGCTTAATCTCCCCCCACGGCTTTACAGACGGGCTGTGGATTTAGGAGCTGGCATCATAACTGACCAGTGCTGTTTGATTAGATAACAGGGGATCTACTGCAAGCATCAGTGGGCCACCATGCTGAAATGAAAACCGCTCGGCTCTGCCGGTGCCCGCGCACGCTGCTCAGAACACGATGGGGGTGACTCTTCAACAGTCTGACGCCGCGCGCTGCCAAGCAGCGTCAGCCATGGTGTCGACCACGATCCTGGTGATACCACGGACTGCACCAGCTTGTACCAGATGCTGGGAACGAGACGGTCCCCGCGATGATCAGGAGTTGCGTCCAAGCAATTCTCCTAAGAGACAGATTGCGGGGCAATGTAGGTACAGCCGCATTGCCAAAAAAAAGGCCATAAAGTGGGTTTCCGATGTAAAATATATGACACAAGAAATATCAGTACTGTACTCTATTATGAGCAATTTGCCATTTTTGTATTTTTAAAACCCCAACAACTGCAAGACGGCATTCTGCACGCCGCATTCTGCGGCGCTGACCATGATTTGTTTTGGCGTTGGGAGACACGAGCGCTGGGTGGGCCAAAGGATACAGACTGTCTCATTATGCTTGGTTAACATGCTGACCAGATGAATACCCTTTTGTCTTCGTCCTCTGCCAAGAGGAGTACAGCTCCACATGGACGAGGACACCAAGGAGACGGACCAACGAGCAGGAAGCGCCACATGTGCCACAAATGCTGTAAACCCAGCAACCCACCGTGTAGCGCAGGGACGTAACGTGGCACCACTTCAGCCCCATTCTTACTCTTTTGAGGTTGTCGTTTTCCCTCGTGTGTCACATGCAGACAGACAGACAGTACCGCCGCATATCAACTGATAATTGAATACGATTAAGTTTCAGCATTGCACAGTTTGCACGGTTGATGATGTATTGTGACATTTGTTTATAACTAATTTAATATTATTCCTTTCTTTCCGGTGTATGAAACATTGAGGCTTTTTTGATTGATTGATTGATTGGTTGAATACTTTATTATTAACGGATGCAAACAAAAAAAAAGCACAGAAGAGTACAGTTTAATACAAATGCAATGCTAATTGAACCCAAGAACGCAGTATGGCTCGTTTCTATCGGGGTCCTGTGTATTCAATTCATTGAAACATTTAGTGACTAAATATACAATACTATGCAAAAAAAAAAGAATATAAATGGGTACTAATCAAAATGAAAAATACGTACAGTAAACAGTTCAGGGAGAGCATTTATAGACTTTTTTTTACAGGGACTGGTTTGGAATCGCAGCCACCTGTAAGTGCTCTTTTAGAGCGCTTTTGAAGGAGAGTAATCCACACGTATGTACTGTTGGTAGAGCATTCTACATTTTGGTGGCATGTAACCTCTTGTTTGAGCCCAATCTGGATCTTTAACGTTTTCTTTTTTTGCAATGTTATCTTGTAGACCAGGACTGTTGCAAGTTGCTGTGCTCTGTCCTCTAACCTGAGCCATCCCACCGTAGCAAAATGAGCAGGTGTTAGATGAGTTGTGTAGGTGTGAGGCCAAGTTGTAGCCTGACCAGTTTGTTTTGGGATATCTGTAGTCTTGTTTTTAAGGCCTTTCTGGCGCTATGGTACCATGAGGCGTATGCGGTCATAGTTACATTGGATGAGTGCTCCAACTAGTCCTCAATGCATGACTGACCAGTGACCACGCCCCCAGCACCCACAGCATCCCTGGCGGAAATCGAATCCGAGAACCGCGTGGCGACAGCACTACCGACTGTGCCCTGTGGCCCAACTAATTAATTATTATTCCATGCATAATAACTTCCAATTCATACAGCAAAAGAAAGTATCTCAAATGTTTAAAGAGAAAGCTCACCATTATGGGGTTTCTGTCCAGTAGCAGGGCTGACTGGTTAAGCTTGGCCTGAGCTGTACTGTGGCAGAGGCCCTTTGTCCCCTAGAAGTAAATACACTGTGAGTGCATGGGGGGGTGGATGTCACTTCAGATACAGATTTGGGGTCCTCGTGGAAATAATGCACATCAATGATATCTTTGATCATTGCAAGTAGTCCCCAACACGGGGACTGTGTCGGGTGTGGTTATCATCAACCCATTTTCTATTCCCCCAGCACAAATCACTCCATAGCTCCTTCATCCTATGTGCCAGAACTGGGTTTCAAAAGCAATTTCAGCTGGAAAAATAAGGTGCTTTTCTTCAATTTTCAAGCTATTTGTATCAGGGGTTAGTGTTGTTTACCTAGCCCAGTACACTGGTATTTACATACCTCTTTAAGGGGGAAAAATGGTTTGGTATATGATTTATGGACTGCAGCAAGAGCGCAATTTTCTATGTGGTGCACCTAATCTGAGAGGGTATGGAGAAAGGTCACATTGACCATACAAATACCATGGCCCTTCCACGGAGAGTGGCTGGATATTCATTCTCTTTAAAAAAAATGTCAGTTAGGTCTGATTTATGATATGCAGAGACCCGCAAGCCCCAAAACGCCTTTAGTTTTGGCTCTATATAGAGTGTTTGGACCCATAAGTGTCCATTACACTCCCAGGGTTAGATGCACACAAATGTTGTGGTCATTTACACTGTAAATGACCACAAATTTGAAATCTTCAACAACTGGACTATTTTCTTGTTTAACTTCTATTTGATAATGATACTGACATTTTCAGGGTTTATTTCTGCTAATAATGTAAATAGGACAACAAAAGAAACGTATGGGAAAAACTCAATTATAATATCACTATCATCACAAGAAAACAAGAGCAATAGTAAGAGAGACAGACAGAGAGACTAATACAAGATTGGGAAAGAGAGAGAGAGACGCTGTCAGGTGTTAGGATCAATGCCATGTTTCAGAGAGGTAACCTTTAGCCTCTCCCTTGACACCAGAGTGATATGATACCATGGGAGTGATAGAGATGGAAAATACATTTTCACATACTTAGCGAACACGATACCACTGTTGGACCTTCTTTCTATCCCTTCATTTCCCAAATACATCTTTCCTTGATGGCGTCTGGTGTGAATTTAATCTGTATGGCAGGAAAAAGAATAAACTGCTCTCAATCCCGCCTATGATTTATTAAAATATCATCGCTTGCAAAAGATGGCATCCTGCCTTGGGTGATGTTGCTCACCGAGCATGCATAGTTAACAATCAATGAAAAGCCTTTAATTTATTATCCATTAAATACGTGACATTGTCAATGTATCCTCATTAATATTGATATCAACGTCGTCTTCCTGCTCTGTGGTATAGCCATGTGGCAAGGACGTATGTTTTCACCAGAGGGGGGAGAAAAAAAAGAGGGGAAAGTCCCGGAAAGGTCACCCGAATCGCTGCAACACTCGCAACATAGTAAAGGGCATCACAATCAAGATATGATCCTGGGATGAGCCATTGGAGTTGAGATGACAGTGCATTGTGAGGCTGACGCACTGAACGGATGCATTATTTGGTGTGAAAGGCATGTATGCAACAAACTGCTTCGTACAACTTTAAGATACAAATGTAAGTGGATTCGATGCTTGTATCAAATAAGACTGCTATATGCTGCTGTCCTGTGTAGGAAATGTTCAAACAACAAACACTGATGATTCCTTAAATAAAGACTACTGGGTGCTTAAAGAACGCTGTGCGGACATCCTACCTTCTTCTCAAACAACAAACACTGCCTGCCCCCCAAAAGCATCCATTTCATATGCTAATGGGTCACTTTGGTCGCATGTCATGAATGTTATGTGTTTCTGTAGAAGATGGTACAAGAAGTGTACTGTATAGAGTGTCTCTGTTAAGATTCACATTTCATGTTCAGCATTATACACACACGCTCATTATTATTTACAGTGGCCATGAGTCGTCGCATGGACGGACGGACCAATTTACAGAAGGGAAGCAGGGGATCAAGTTCAGTCCTAATGACAACCCTTCACTGACCTCTCCAGAGAAAACAAATGGAACCCCAAGGTGATGTTTCAATTTCACTAACTACTTGGGTGTCCTGGGGAAAAAGGAACAGATGTAGCCCCGAGGATGAAGAAGGGGTGAGGTGTGGGTCAAGGTCACCATACGCCAAGGTTAGGGTCAGATAAGCACGGCTGGCTCGGGGTCTTCACATGCCCACGGGCCATAAAAAGAGGGAGGGAGGGGCGGAGAGAGAGAGAGAGGGTCTCACACAAGGCATGGATCAAGTGTTATTCCACCGAGGGCTGGAGCCCTGGGTGAGGACGGGGGCACCGAGGTTCACCACTGTCATATGCCTGGGTTATACAGTTGCAGTGGGATGTCATCATCTGAATTACCGTTGTGTGTGCCAATGAATGGGATTCAGTCATTGGTCACATAAGACACATAAGACAAGACAAGCCCCCGCCCTTCAGGTGTTTAAATCACGCCTCAAGACTTATCTTTATTCTTTGGCATTTAGTTGTTTTTGATGTTGAAAGTGACACTGTGTATGTTGTATGTTTTTAAATGAAGTTGTGTTTTTTATATTTTATTGTAAAGCACTTAGGTACAACTGTGTTGTTATTTAAATGTGCTATATAAATAAATGTGGTATGGTATGGATCAAGCAAATGCAAATTATGCAATATTTCATATAAAATAAATTAAAAATAATAAACTGTGTGACAAGAAACCTGGTTGTAAAATGAGCTAGCACTAATAATAAGTATATTTATTAGCCAAACGCAAATTCAATTCTACGTTTAAATTTGTTGACAGCATGTCCATAGAAGGCTCTCAGCTTACCTACAGATGCATTTATGTTGATACTAGTATCATTTTAAAGGAGAATACAACTATGTTAATTGAAGCTATTGTTCAACAATCTGATCAACAACACCAGCCACCCCCCCTAGAAAAGGGGGGTGTGTGCGTGTGCGCGCGCGTGTGTGCGTGCGTGTGTGTTTATTTATATATGACATAATTATCGCTAAAGGAAATTCTATCTAATTGGAAAAATCTAAACGAATTACCTCGAGTTATTTGTTAAGACTGTAAAATGTCAGACGATGCCATTAGTTGCAGTGGGAGATCCCATGGTATTTGGGGGAGAATAAATTAGCTTTAGCACACTTATTTTTACTTAATTAATAAGATAACCTAAGTGATTTATTTGATTCCCCAGACTGTACGGCACAATAATAACCTACAGTACGAGGTAAATTTGCTAAATGTGTTCAACCAGAGAAAGACAACAGGAACAGAGTGAGACTGCAATTACTGTCATATTCATGGGGAGGGGGATGCTAATAGGAAGATTTTCTGCTCCAGATCAAATCAAATGTAAATGTATCCTGGTGGGCTGTGCTTCCCTTAATTAGAAGGAGCTCGTAGTTTTGATAAACTCTTTAACACATTCTGGGCGGGAACCCCTGTTGGTGTTTGAACCATTATTTTATTGCTCTAGCTATTGAAAAATCGTGAAAATGTGGCGCAAATCTTTGAATATTTCTTTCCCAGTGAACGCTTTGAACTCAAATATTTGCTTCTGGGAGGAACATATTTTGAAATGGAGGTCTGCGGCCAATTACATATAATTCTGGGGGGTCCTTGACATGAAATAATTTGAAACCCACTGACAGAAACATAAGGTTTTTCCAGAAAACTGTCATGATTTCGAAGACATTTGTAGAATCGTCCTCAGGTCGAAATAGGTTAAGATTATGGTGCCTGTGCTTGTCAGCTCATTACATGCTTGCTCACTCCGCTGCAGTGTTGTGTGTTGTTGCACGTCGCTATTCTGTTCCGCCGCTGCACCATGATGTATTAACAATATTGTGTTTCCGCATGGTTATAATGGACTACATTGTGGCGTTTGAAAACGATTCATCCGACTACAATCGTCTCAGGTATAGAGAGAATGGACGAGGAGACATCCGATACCTCCATTCATCAACTACTACACCTCAACGGGGTGGTGAATTGCATCTTGAAAGAATGTTGATCTGATAATCATCTATTATTCAGTTTTCAAGAGAAAGAAAACAATGAGTGACCTCTATGCAATGAGGAGATTAAAAGGAAAGGCCTGGGCTAGAATTGAACTAAACTACAAATCAGTTTCCACCATCAACATCCATTGAAAAAAACAAGACACATCCTTATGGTATTCTTCTAACCAGAATGAATAATGGTGTGATATGATAACCACTTAGGCCCCATGTACTTCATTGTACGATGATGAATATCGGCTATTTTAGCTCATTTCGTGAAGTAAACATGAATTGGGACAATTTGCCCAAAACAGGGCCCCAGTTAATAGTTACACACAACTAGAACACAGTGGAACAGAAACAGAAACAAATGAGGAATGACCATTGCGATATCAGAGAGAGAGAGAGAGAGAGAGAGAGAGAGAGAGAGAGAGAGAGAGAGAGAGACATGACTCCACAAAGGTCAGTCCTTTGTAGTCAATAATTGACATTTAAACACGCGTTTCAAACGTCACTGATAAAATTACGTGAGATAATGGAGAGA
>OOFJ01058374.1:0-11011 GCA_900323375.1 Benthosema glaciale
ACCGAGATTTTGTGAGTTGGAATTTGGCCATTGCTAGAGCGGAATGGGCTGCCCTGTCTAGGGCCAGACCTAGACAGTGTTAACATAGAGCAATATTGCGTGATGGCAGGCGTTTGCCATACAACACCAGAACAGGCCAAATTTGTTTGGTTGGGCTGGCCCAAAACTACAAAATGCAGAAGTCTGTGCAGGACCAGAACACAAGCCAATTTCCAGACGGTACAAATCTCTCTCTCTACACTTATGATTCATAAACACAGCTTATCGCTAAAAAACTGACATAGTTACCTCAGTCACAAAACCTCAACAGCGTGTTGCGGTAGCGATATCCAGTAGAGATGGACAATTAATTGGTCATCATATCGATGTTGGCCTTAATATCCAGGTATAGTATTCATTTAATTTAACCATTGGTTCCAGGAGTGCTGCCTGGGTGTAGTGTACACACTGATTCAGCAAGTCTTCACCAACACCCCACTAGTGGCCCAGTGCGAGAGCCGTGGTGGGCGGGGTCTGACTTCCAGAAAAAATAAGTATGAAATTAACTTTTGATGTTTTCCGGGTTGGGAAACCGTAGAAAACTGAACATGGAACACACAAATGCATGTTTCGTGTGTGTAGAATTTCCGGACCTGGGGATCTACTCTAGATTAGAGAGCAGGGGAAATACAGCACTTAGCTCAGTTTGGGACCATTCCACAAAGTAAGAACAATGTCAAAGTGGTGTGTAAACTTCTCTAATACAACAACACAAAAAAGCATGAGCAACATGCTAAATCACTTCTGCAATTCTGCTTTTCTCAGAAACAAACATTACGATCAACAGATTAACCTACATGCAGCAAGCCGGGGACATGTCAAGCGTAGTAGGGTACGGTAGGCTGTCCACTGCATTTGAGGTGCACAAACAGGAGCCAAAATAAATGCCATGTGATTCGGTGTACATGCATTTTTATTTATTTTTCCGATGATACAAGTCTTCATAGCAGTATAACTCGAATGATGATGTCACTAAGCATTTACAAAACTCTGTGCGGGCGGCCACTAGAAAAAAAAAAGGGAAAAAGGTTCCAGGGCTTGCATTTGGAAGTTAAATCCAGTGCAATATCAAGCCTAAGAAGGTATGGGAAGGACTGAGTGACAGAATGTTCTTGGCTATGAGTAGAGCCAATTATCCACACTCACCAGTATGAATATTCACCTGTTTCATTGACATAACGACTAACATTTGTCCCCATAACTCTTTAAATGGATCACCAAATGACTGCTGAGACGTTATCCATCTAGAACAACCATGGATAATTGGATATAGCTTCCTCAACGTAACTTAGTAACAATACTTGCAATAACTTCGTGCCACAGAGGCAGAGGTAATTCATTTATGAACTTAATGTTTACATTTAAGGACAACTGACAATATTTAAAGACCCACTCCGGGCATTCAGTTGATGTAACTTGCAAGTTGCAACAACAAGCAGCATTTCAATAATCTATACCTGCTATGGTGTCATTGGTGTAGCGTCTGTCCTACTCCGTTCTTTATCTAGGTTTATCATGTTTGCCTGAAAATGTACTAGAGAGCCCTATTGTTCTGGAAAATGGATCTTAGGGCTGTTCTCGAGCTGCCTCTGAGCACTTTAATGAGTCATAATCTCCTGTCACAAATCTAAATCGGCTCCCATCCAGAAGGTCATCTCACTGCCTGGTCAGACACACACCCACCCACACACAGATAGGCAGCGACACATGCAGAGTGAGGGCAGGCCTCCTGCTCCATCTACTACATGTATGGCTGCAGACAGACTAACCATTCAGTGGTGAACCCCGTTTAACAAATTGGTAGTAGGACCTAAACTGACTCCGCCATCCAGTGTCAGCAGTTGAGTTCCTCCCCCCTGCTCCCATCTGGAAACTCTCAGGCAGAGAGGATTCACTCCGTACCAAATCTGGTTCGGAGTGATATGAGGTTGAACGTGGCCGCTAGAGGTGGGTGGGATCAACGCAAGACTGATGACATATTGAAGCTGTGACATACTGCCACAGCACAAATGAAAACAACAACCTAACAAGACTACAACTCGAAATTATTATGAGATATCATATTTTTGTCCCGCTGCTTCCGGTTCATCGTTTCTGCTTTAGAGTGCCCACATCAAGGTAGGAGGAGGGAACTTGTGAACTCAATACTACCACAATCTGACGGAGTCAAGTTAAGTAGGACCATGGTCTATAACAACAATTGATAAAAAAACAATTGGACCATGCATGGCTTCCTGTCATGAATAGTGCCAGATATAACCAAACACCTCAGAGAAATTTCCATACTGGCAAATAGCCAGGGGTTTTCAACAGGTGGTCCGTGGACCACTGGTGGTCCGTGGAAGTATTGCATGTGGTCCCTGACCATGCATTTAGTAATGTAGAATTTGTTGATCTTAAAAAACAAAACTCTTTCCACTAGTTGAGAAACGGTGAACTGAATGACCTGGTGACCTGGTGACCTATATGACGACCGTCCATGTATTTGCTGACAAGTTGGAGGTCAAGAAATTCTACAGAAAAAGGCACCGGATTGCCTGGTTGAGTCATTATTATTAGGAAATTATTAGCAGTCAATGGACCATTAGTTGAGCACGACAGTGGTCCCCAGGTTGATTCTAAGTGGTCCCTGGTTCACAATCAGTTGAAAACCCCTGTTCTATGACATTCGTCTGTGTTGTAATTAGTGGGGGCGATAAACAGTGCAATCATACAATGGGGGGAAATAATCTGAATCAGCATCATGGTAGTTGCAGGAGTAACCCTGCTCACATAACTGCAGAGAGGTGTGGAATCCCACCACAGCATCAATCCTTCTGACAATTTTGGAGAATAACATGGCCTTCTGACAGCAACGTCAGGGGATGCCTGTTGCCATACCAACAAATCATCTCAAGGGTAGCAACGGGTGCTCATGCAGGGCTTGTTTGTGTCTCGAGGAGATCAGAGGAGAGCACTGGTGCTCTTCTTTAAACATTTACACGGACAAGCAGAAGAACAGATAGGTATGTTAAAGGTGGCAGGGGGGCTTAGATTTATACCTGCACAGATCTAGGAACAATTTATACTGCCTTCATTTTAACATTTACCTGAGATTGAAAATATCGCCAGCAAACATAGATCAGATGTAGTGGTCAAACCCATTCCCTCCGTCTTATGGTCCCAATGAACACAGAGCTGCCTGGGGCGATGTTCTGAGTAGGAGCAACACGTTTCATGTTTTTTAATAAGCCACTGAAGTAGCTTAAAAAGACCCTACATCCTCCAATGAGAAAACAGCACAGTGGCAAGGGAATGGGAAAAACACAGCAAGCTTGTTTGTGTGTCAAGCCAGCACTTTCCAGACCAGGTTGCCACATAAAAACAATAAATCTTTCTGGATCAGGAAAGGTGGGTAATAAAGGTACCGGAGCAAAAACAACAGCTCCAATAACAACAACAGCCTTTACATTAGCATGTTTTGGCACAGGGCTGTGTTTTTCCATCTGTAACTATGGTCTAGCTGTACCTAAACACTACTGACAATGGAAATCCTATTCCTACCTGTTGCTAGTGTCAGCGGATGGCCTTGCAGCAGCATCTAGAAGAGCAGTCAGTCCGTCAGAGACGGTCTGTGCTAGTTAGCATGGTCCTTTGCTTTATTGCATTGCTGTGGCAACAACAGTAAACAAGAACAGTGCCAGCATAGGCAGGATTCGCTAAACAACACATTAAAGACAGTACAGAAGGTGCCCATGGCTACCGATTAGCTGTGCCTACTGCCTATTCAACTAATGGTCCAAATGATGACAGGAGGTGGCACAGGTTAATTCCAGGGCATCACTTTAGGCCAGCCTCAAACAAACAAAATGTGTTGGGGGTCAAGGGGCTTCACTATCCAGTACAATATAAAACCAAAGCTTGTGCTAATTTCTCCCTGCTGCCACGCACGTCAGGGCATGAGATTTTTTAAATGGATAAATCTGTTAAGCCAGTTGCCGTGGAACTGGACCTCTTTGACCCCACCTTTCAACAACGAGGCACCCTGTTGTCAGCCAAAGCACTACAACACAGAACCCCACCCCCTGCCAGTCCTCCAGGACCTCATGTTACCGGACAGTGAGCTCACCTTTCACAGTTACGGTAACCAAGGCTGAGGACTTCCCTTTCTGTCACACACTCCTTTTTTATGCTGCTCATACAGAGGGGTACCTGCCTGTTGCTGTTGTGAAATGTCACACACCCATCCAGCTATATTTATGTCTGCTACTCTAAACATCAGACCGTTCTGTTCAGGTGAGCCAACGTTAAGACAAGGCTGACAATGATCTTGGAAGCAAGATTTATAGGCAGATTATGAACACATGTTAACACTGACTGTAGCAAATGATAGCAAAGAACAAAATGCAGTCTTGTATAATATTATCCAACCATGAGTTCTTCAAGAGCTGACATCTTAGAGCCAAGGCTTTAAACCAGATCAGACAAAGCTAGATTTTTCTTTTTTTAAATGGCTCACATTACCAGCTCCCAATAGAAACTCAATGTGCTATGCTACTAACAAAGCCTCTGGTGTAGATCTTATGTCAGTTTTACAGCCCTTTGACAAACATTATGCTATTGCCGTGCTGATATATTACAAAAATGCGGAACTCCCCACAACAGAACCTTGTTAACTGCACTCAACAAAAGGTGCAGTAGAGCACAGGCAGGGACACATATGGAACTGAAATGTAATGCAATTTAAACAGAGTGGATACACGCAGGCAATGTGACATGTGGTATGGCATCCCATGAATGAGGGCCTCCCATTCCATGGGCCTGTCCTCAGGCTGTACTGTATTTTCACTAAGTGACGCTAGGCTATTTCTGGGCCCCAGCATCATGTGACAATTAGCATTCATATAAAGAGGTCAAGCTTATACATGACCTACATATTTAATAAAATGCAACTTGGGAACAAACAGAGTGTGCGCTAATGGTACTCAATTAAGACACTAATGTACAATGCTTAAGAGGCGAGACCACTTTGGTAGAGGTTGTGTAGTTAGTTACATTCAACATTGCCATTAGAGCTGTCCCCAACTCGAATGAGATTTGGGAGTTTTTGTAGAAAATAGGTGTTTATAACCTAATTGGAGGCTACAATTGCCAAGTGTAGCAAACACTTCCCATGCTGATTTATAGCACAATACATAGTGAAGTGCAAAAGAGCCATATATTTTTGGAACATTTAATCTGCTCTGGTTTGTGTGTGTTGTTGTTGTTTGTTTTTTATAACAGGCCAAGAGCTCCTCCTGAGCCTCTTCACAGAGGAGCATTTATTTTAATTATATACAGTAATATTTAATGATCAACTTCTAGTCAAATGGAGAAATTATCTTTGATTCCTCGCCCAACTTTGTTGCTACATCATGGCAGAGTAACTTCACCCATACATCTACCAAAGTGGTCTTGTCCTTTAACTAGCATACTACAGTACATGTTGGTATCTCAGCATGAAGGATAATCTACATCTACAAATGGTTAAAGTATACTTCATTCTCATCTTGTACAATGCATGTGGAAGACAAATTAGGTCACCTTGCAGTGACTCATAAGCAGGAATGTACAATTAGCTTACTTGTTACACCAGTTACTCATCCACCATTATTATAGGTGTGTACATAGCTATTCATTCACTTTGTTAAGTAACCCATTGATAATGATTACTGGGAGGGATCAGATCTTCAAACAATCGTGAAAAAGAAAACTGAAAGGCAATTGAGAACCTGCTACAGTGCCATCTACTCTAGTAGTCAATTTTCTTTCAAAACGCGTTCTTCGGTTGTTGCAGTTGCAGTCTAACCCACATGGCTGAATGGTTTTGATCCTTTAGGTTTGGGAAAACCAGGGAGAGGACTAAATTACACACAGGCACCTAACTCCGGCGTTAGCCAAATCTTTCTGGAAGGCATAATAACTTATTCTGGCTAGAACAGTCTACTAGCCTAGCATTAACATGGCAATCATTGAATTAATTGAAAACTCGCATTACTCTGCTGTCTGTACTACCGATAAAAACTACATTATTTCTTAGTCCAACTAACAGACCATCGTCGTCACAATGACAATACTAAAATGACTTTGAAAAATAATGGCCAAGACCATGCGCTGGGTCAGACTTGCATAAAGGGCGGAGTGCTTAAAAGGCTAACGCTAACATTTCAAACAAAAGTATAGCAATGCCCAACATCATCAAAATGTATCTAACAATGGTGACCATTATATGATTTCACTGATTCACTACTGTTAGCGGGACTAACTGTAAATGCAATCCAATATATCCTCCGCCCAAGACCACCACATAAGGTTAGTTTGGTGCTGTAACCACGTCTGATTCTAACAGCAAGTGCGAGCTGTATTTAGTGCAATAGTGCAGAAAGCATTAGCAAAAGCTTGCCATGTGCAGTGGTTCTTCAAAAGGGTCAAAACATACTTAGAATTGTATTGTCAATAATAATAACTACCAGTTGCCTTTTAAAAGGGGTTCCCAGGAAATACCCCGAGCCTTGTCAGAGGCTAAAGTAGCTAGTGAAGTTAGCCGGCTAGCTTAACTAGCTAGCTCCACTCAACCACTTAAAGTCCGTTTACTTTCTCGCGCTACCCATCACAATTTCCGACCCAAACAATGGTCTTTCTTGACATATCGTCCATTTATAGCCTATCCCGGCAAAATGTTAACTCTTATTATAGGGGGGGGGACACTTAGCTACAGCTGCTAGCTCTCTTCCTAGCTAACTTCTCCTGTGTTGTGCTCGGTGTGGCTAACCTCGTTTAGCTGCCCCGTTCGCTAACTTTTAACGCTCTGCGTATCTAACGGCTGCTATTGGTGTGACACTTATATCCAAGAAACAGAGCCAATTACCCAAAACCGTTGGTTTGTCAGGGTACTTACATAGAGCAGGTTGAACATTGAAATCCCGTGGCTATCCCAGAGAAAGTGGAGGGAGAGCAGAAACTGCTGTCAGTATGTAAAGGTCGCCTTTTTGTTCTTCTTCTTCTTCTTCTTCTTCAGTGTGGCAGGCAGGCAGGCAGCGAGTAGCTTGAAATCTCGTCGTCGTTCGATGATTTGGAATTGAGCTGCCGGGGGAGGAGCCTCGTCTCCCCAGTTTGTCCCGATGCCATCGTGTGGAGGGATGTCGCGCTGTGATTGGCTAGTTGGTTGCCAAGGAGGAGAGTGTATTCAAAACTACCCATTGGACAGCAGCCAAATGAGCCAATTATGCATTCAACAAGGGTGGTTTGTTGTTGTTGTTTTCCTGCACAATATTGCTATTTCCATAGATATTTCTCCCTGATAGAGTTGAAGAGGTGTTTATTATTAGACCTATTGTCGTTGTCGACAACGGGTGGCTGGCAACCAACTATCCAATCACAACACGACCATCCATCCGGGCGATGTGATCTTGACTCGGTGGGAGGAGTTTCCGCGGTCGGTTTTGCTCGAGCGTCACTGCAACGCAGGGAGCGTGGTTGGTGACACGCGGGTCATCGCAATGACGACAGTCTTCAAAATGACCACCACCACGAGTTGTTTTGCAACAAAAGATGAAAGATCTGCGATACTTAAGTGGGAGTGGCACTCATTACATAAGTACTTACTTTACACTATGAGCACATTTCGCTTGAATAAAATGGCATGATGTGTGTGCGTGTGTCATGTGTTCTTGACAGTTGACTTGTTGTGTGGTGCGTTAATTATTTTTTGTAAAACTACATCTACAGATTTCTTTTCTTTTTTGACGAGACGGCTGGTCTGATAATAACCCTTGAAGTAGCCTATGTCAATAATTCGTATTTGTTTCGTTGGAGTCTGGCATGCATATGATGCACTTAAGGTAACTTATATCCATCAACTAGTTTTATTAAGCCAAATACATTCTACAAAAGTACCTGTATGTACATGCACAGAAATGACATATGGCCAACCGTAATGCCTAAAATATAACCTAACTCCCTCTAGTGTCCATTGTGTTACTTGCACACTCAAACAAGCATTGACTGTCTGAATCTCAAATCAAATGCACAACACTTTATGTGATGTGCTGTGCTTACAACACAGATAGGCCTACTTAAGTTAACTGCTGTTGAGGGGACCCTGCAGTGCAAACCAGCTGAACCATTTTGACCAACCAAGTTACCCAAGTTAGTTGGGCTCATGCAGGGCAGCCCGGCTACCGTTCCCCTAATCACATTAATTGTGTTTGTGTATAGGCAAACATTGTGTGGAGGCTATGATGCACCTATACCTTCTCTACACAGAGCTTACGCTGCAACCTTTTTCACATGAAGTGGATATATATTTTCATGATAGTGTACCATATATAATTATGACACATCACCAGTCACATCAAATGTGATTTGTAGATGTGAGTGGACTTAATTTAACTGACTAAACCTGTTTGTAATGTTCTCTGTCTCACCTTTAGGCTATAGCCTACCTAGAGTGCCAGTGAGCACCCTCCCCTGTGCCAACTGCCAATGTTGGCACCCGTGCCTAAGGTTGCCTACCCCTATACAGTTCTGTTCTGTTCTTTGGGATTATACTAACTCCTGCTTTGACTGTGTCTGTTCTTTTGGATTACTACTCTTTGATTCTCGCACAATAAGGCATTGCCTACGATGTAGGTGACTGGACGTCGAGTGGCACCGGTTCTTCACTGGGTTCATGTCGAAGTGTCCTTCCTTGAGCAAGACAATACAGCAGCACCGACCCGCCTAACTACTCCCGATGATGACAGTGGCATCTTGCATGGTTGCCTCCACCATCTCTTTCTGTGCGTGCGTGCGTGAATGTAACCCACTTATAGCACTTCGCATAACAACATTATAGAAATGCAGACCATTTTGAACCATAGGTTGTCTTGTCTTGTCTTGTTTTATCTTATCTTATCTTATCTTATCTTGAAGCACAATACGGAAATATAAGAAAAAAGATTTGAGACGGATGTACAAGAAAGTATTTATTGATGTGGTATCAATACAATCAAGTACTGTAGATTTTGTATAAGCAGACAACACATTTTCAATTAAAAAGAGTGCATTTAATACCCAAATTCTATTGCATAGAGTGCACGCAATAGCCATGTATAAGACAAAATCCTATAAGTTGATACATTGTACATTACACCAAAAAACAAAAAAGTCCACAAATAATCCTTCACAAACAATGCTAGAATGCTAACTACATAACTGTAAATGCTTTTAACTCAGCAATGGTGTTAAATATCATTTATACGTTCTAGGCTTCGGTGGTCGGTTTTGGCATTCCTATTAAATTATCACAAATGTATAAATACTTCATTAATTTCATGTGCAAATGGGAATGGCCGTTTGTATTTATCGAAAACTAAAACAAACAAATATCCCTTAAGAACCGAAGCAAGGTTTTTTTAATATATATATTTTTTCTTCTTTTTTTTTTTTGTCCAGAAAAATAGAAAACAAGTCAAAGCAAATTTGTGATTGAGACAGTACATGGATCTTACTGACACTTGTTAAATGATTTGCACAAATGGCAAACTCTGCAAGCAAGTGACATTGTCTATAAAACAGGAAGGACATAGAGAGTAATAGCCACATGTAACTTAAATCGGCATTTCAAATGTCTAATAGGACTAGGAGACGACCGAACGATTAAAAAAAGACACACAAACAAAAATGCAACATACAGCACACAAAAGAAAGCCTTGAAATGTCTAGTAGACTCACACAAACATAAGGAGGATAGAGAAACTGATTTTGGGGTATAGGTTTATGTAAAAAAAACAAAAAAGGGGGCAAGAGTGAGTGCATTCTTTGCATCATCTCAATGCAAAATACTGCTTTTCCAAAGTGAGTCGGGATGGTGCCGTTGGTATAAACATCAGAGATTGCTTAATTGCCATTAATGTATTTCAATTAAATCTAATACATTCATTCCAATTGAACATATTGCTGATTGGCTTGTACATTGACGTTCCATCATTAAGGCACAAGGTAGTTCTAAATTCAGTGTGAATGAGACCATGCAGGTAGCATTAACTAGGCCTATAGTCAACGTGCACAGACCATGCAGTACCACTTCTTCTGGAATCATTTTTTGGACATATGCACATGAAGGTACATAGACAGTATTATGCCCAATTTATGCTCCGTCGTACGATAAGTAGAAAGAAATCAGCCTTTATGACCTCCGCATTTTCAACCTGAAACCCCTTCCATCAGTGATAATGCTGGTCTCTCGCCTAACTTTCTCTGACACTGCAGCCCTTGTCAATTGTTGTCTATCCAACAATTTTGTATGTGATCATACTGTTTTTTTGAGTTTTGTTTTATAACTTGGTACAGCACAGAATTATTGCACAACAATATGACACTCATACAAAAAAATACAAATATAATAAAAAAAACAAAAACCTTGCTCAGTGTCGGTCAGAATTTCATGTCTAGAATGTCTTGTCCTGTGTAATGCAGTTGTTTCATTATCTTGTTTAAATCTCAGAGTAATAATATATACTCTAAGGTTTAAATCCGCTGCTTATGACATTCACATGTCTCACCTATTTTATAACTTTGCGTTACCTTGTGAAGGCACCTTTAGTGTGTTTAATGTAAATCCATGTGTGTTCTTCCTGTAAACCCAAAGTGTGGCCAATGCATAATTGAAGTCATGTCTGTTGTTGAATATTGACCGGAATGTGTAAGTGTTCAAGATTTTGGAACAGCTCTCAAGTTTATCATTATCCTTGCTGAACCTTTCACGACCTGAATGCCAGGGGTTCAATGTAACATAAATACATACATAAATGGCCCGAATGCCAGGGCGACAATGTGACACAAGCGTGTGCACACACATGCACACACGGTCGCACACACACACACGCATGCACACACACGCACGCACACACAGCCTGAATGCAAAGGGAGCAATGTGACTGACACACACACACACACACACACACAGTAACAG
>OOFJ01058374.1:11031-27099 GCA_900323375.1 Benthosema glaciale
AATGTGAGTCACACACACACACACACACACACACACACACACACACACACACACACACACACACACACACACACACACACAGTAACAGGTAGAAAAGGATACTTATAGAACATACAAGTACATGAATTCACACAGTATTTATCTCACTCAAATTCCTCACCCATGAGCAATGAGTAAACCGCTCTCACCTCTGTGCCACGTCCTGTCCCACAGTCCTAGCGGGGGCATGTAAACGGTTATGCAACCTGAACCTATATATTTCACAACCTGGGCCTCAGTCAGTCCCCTGACTTATTCATGGGTAAAATGTAGATCAATTCTCAATTCCTACTGCTTAATTTGATACTTTTCGATGTTCCATCACTTGGCAACTGCCACTATTAAAGCAGGGGTGGCTTACAATATAAGTAAGTTAGGTTTTTCCCTCAAAACTCTTAAAGGACAACTGGTTGTTGTTTTCAATCAAGGTTCATGTTAGGTTGTTATTAGAGAAAGTAAAATATGAGTGTTAAAGATGAAAACATGATCATAAGATATTATTATATTGTATTTTTCAAAATAGTGTACAGTATTTGTTAAAATTTCTTTTTTATGTGGACACATCCACCAGTTAAATAAGTATGCCTAGTTTGCCAGGTGGGTGGTGATGGGTGGTGATCCACCTGAACTGAAGCTGCACCCACAGCTGTTGTTGTATGATAAAGGGGGAGGGGTTAGGGAATGATAGGGGATGATATTGCGATGTCACTATATCACTTTTTTTCATTGGCACATTTGACTGTCAATGTTTCAGCCTCCAGGAAGAACCCCTAAATACAAATGGAAGACATCATTGCACATAACAACCACACCAGGGGTCATAATGAAGTACTGTCACCTCATGAACACATGAAAAACTGAAAGAAATACAAAAATCACACCACTCCATCTTTAATTTCTTTCCATTTGCTGCTTTCTTTCGTTTGAGCGATTTTAGCACTTTTTGACAGGGGATGGGAACATTCATTCAAGTGGCTAAATATGTATTTATTTATTTATTATTACAAAATTATATGGCAATGTCTTACTAGACCCCAGGAAATTACATCTGGCCATGGGATCTATTGAATGTGAAGGCAATACTAGGGGGATGCCATACTGTGTGTCGTAGGCTCAATAAGTCAGATTTGTCACCTCCCCCTTCACATTCAAGAGATCCCATGATCTTTTGTAGCCAGATTAAATTTATTGGGGTCTAGTAGGACTATGTTAAATAATAATAAAGAAATCACCATACATCTTTGTAAACAAAAATAAAAATAATGATAAATAAACATAATTTAGCCACTTGTTCGAATGCGCCGCGCCGCCGCCTCCTGTCAATAAATGCTAAAACCGCTTAAACGAAAGGCAGCAGCAAATGACAATAAATGAATAGATAAGACTCATCTTTAACTTTCTCTAATAACAACCTAAAACAAGAACCTTGGTTGGAAAACAAAAAACAGAACAAGTTGCCCTTTAAGAGAGGCATTATCTGTGGCAATTGAGATAAACTAGAACTGAATTGAAAAAGTGACTATTTCTTCTACATTTCCCATTTCACTCTAAACCAGCTTGTGGTGTCTTCCTAATTACAGTAGTATGTGGTTAGAGTGGGGCTTTCAACTGACCAAATTCACATGGTGGCCATATTACCTCATACTTGAGGTGGGGTTTCCCAGCACCCTGAGTATGACTTAAGCTCAAAATAGCTGGCATGTGATTATGTTCAAATGTGTACCATAACAATACAGACTGTTCACTTGGTATGGTAATGTAAATAACAGGGTGTCCTTGATTTCTTGGTTAGTATAGCGAGCGGTGACATGGTTACAGTTCAGGGCCACCGTGACGTGATTTGCAATATGAATGGCATGTCTAAGGCAATCGATACAAAGGAGGAAGCGGGCCATCCATCCACTAAAACTCAGGCCAACATGAACCATTTGCAGACATCTGTATTTATTTTCCTCTAACTGTACTTTATGAATACACACCTCAATCCATGTTATACTTTATGTAAAACAACAACAACAACAACAACATAATAATAATAATGCTGTGTTGATGCATTATGCTGGTTTTTGATGGCTTTTACAGGAACTGGACTGTGCAAACCCATTACTTCAAATGATTGGCATTGAAATTACAGAAAGTTAGCCTACAGAAACCAGCACCAAACAGCCACTAATTCCATCAGACGCTTGCTTGCCCATATATTGGTCTTTCCCAAGGATGTATGTATGTGTGTGTGCGTGCGTGCGTGCGTGCGTGCATGCATGCATGTGTGTATGTATGTTTGAGCGTGCACGTGCCAGGTGCACATGCATGTGTGTGTGTGTGCGTGTGCATGTGTGTGTGCGCGTGTGCGTGGGTGTGTGAGCTCTGTGAGTTTGATGAAGTGACTGCGGCCTGGAGGAGAGATGTACTGTACCTCCCGGGGTGTAGAGATGTCATCCTACTGGTGTCAGGACATAATGGGCAGGATGTGCAGTCACATGGGAAGGTTTGTTACTTACGCATTGCAAAGTAAGGCACTCAAATATTTGAATCCAATAAACAACAAGGATGACAAGGACAAAATAATAAAAAATAAAATTATAATAATTATAATAATATAAGCTAAAAACATCAACAACAAAAAACAACATTTGAAAGATGTCGAAACGCAGAAAACAGCATGAAGTATCCTTCCCCTGCCTTTAAACATGTTCCATCTTTCTTTCACAAAGTTTATATATTTTTTCTTCTGTTTTTACTTTTCACTGATGTTATTGAGGGTGATGCTGATGAGGATGCTGGCAATAATATGGATAACGTTATGGGTGTTTTGTTGCTAATATGGCTGCAGGTATTTCAGGTTTTGGGCCATAATGAGGCGCCAGCGCAGGAACACATGTGAATGAGAAGGCAGGGTTATGTAGGACAGAGCAGGAATCCTGAAAAGGACGAGTGGATGTACTCGGTGGAATAGAGGCCATTGGCCTGATCCGAGGGCATCTGGACCCATACTTGGTCACTCTCCTTCAACTCCAGCACAGCGCTACCCGAGGCCTGGTCCATGTAGCCCTTCTTGTACTCGTCATATGTGTACGTGGCCGGCACATTGTTCTTGTACAGTGCCACCCACAAGCTGGTTCCCTTTACGTGCATGTGGTAGGCAAAGTAGTAGACACCAGACATCGGAGCCGTAAACATGCCGGTGGTTGTGCTGTAGGCATTTTGCCCATTGTACAGGGTCCTGTCGAACTTGATGGGCATGCCAGATGGAGGGAAGGGCGTAGAGAGGATAGCAGTGAAGGCTGGTGCAACCGAGGCGGAGAGCGCACCATGACTGTATACCGGCCTCTTCCTGTCGCCCGGCACCTCATCCCCTTCCAGCTGTGAATCGGTTGGCCCTGCGACTGCAAGTGTATGGCCGTTTCCTGGTGGGCCTGGTGGCCCGGGGGGGCCAGGTGTTCCAGGGGTGCCATTAAGCCCGGAGTTTCCTGGTTTCCCTGGAGGACCCTGTGGACCTGGAAGCCCCTTCTCCCCCAACTTACCCAGCCCCGGAGGCCCTGTGATTCCAGGTTCACCCTTTAGACCAGGGACGCCCTGTGGCCCCATGGGACCTAGAGGACCCTGGAGGCCAGGGATACCTGACTGGCCCCTGGGTCCAGGGCCCCCCAGAAACCCTGTCTCACCTTTAGGCCCCGGAGCACCTGTCAAACCTGGATTACCAGGTAGGCCAACCTGTCCTCCTTCACCTTTGGGGCCAGGTTTTCCAATAGCCCCATTAGGACCGGGGAGACCCTTGTCCCCAGGGAGGCCAGGTTTTCCAGAGAGACCACTGGGGCCTTGGTCACCTCTAAGTCCAGGCAGACCCGGAGGCCCCTGTGGGCCCAAATCACCTTTAGTTCCAGGCAAGCCATGTTTTCCTGGGAGACCCATGGGGCCTTGAAGTCCTGGAGGTCCTGACTGACCATCAAGTCCTACTTCTCCCATTGGACCTTCCATTCCTGGTTCTCCTTTGTCCCCAGGAAGCCCGGGTAACCCAGCATGGCCCTTATCTCCCTTTGGTCCCATCAGACCTGGCTTGCCATAGCCAGGAGCCCCAGGAAACCCAGGAGATCCCCTGGTCCCCGCCTCACCCTTTGGACCAACTGGACCTGGTCCTCCTGGCAAACCATCTAGCCCAGGCTTCCCTAGCCCAGGCGGGCCTGGCAGACCCTGCAGACCCGGCCCTCCGGCCTCTCCTGGTTCTCCTGGTGCTCCTGGGAGCCCCTGATCACCTTTGTGGCCAGGCTGCCCAGCCAATCCATTTGGTCCTGGTTTGCCAATACCTGGAGGACCCGGTAGTCCTGGATTGCCCTTCAATCCTGGAGGGCCCCTTATACCTGGAAGACCTGGCTTCCCATTTCCATTCTCGCCCCTGAGCCCACGATCACCTGGAGAACCAGGGCCACCCTTTAATCCTGGTTCTCCACGGGAACCAGGAGGACCCCTGATGCCAGGGAGCCCAGGTTTCCCATTCAGAGACAGGCCAGCGGGGCCTGGGAGCCCTGGTTGGCCCGGAAGACCTCTGGGCCCTGGTTCACCACTGCGACCAACTTCGCCATTCATCCCTGGCATCCCCTTTGGCCCAAGCTTTCCTGGGAGACCTGGAAGTCCCGGTTTCCCCATTCCTGGAAAACCTGGAGGTCCCTGGGGACCCGGCTGACCATTGAGACCCGGTTTCCCTAATCCAGGTTTCCCTGGAAGTCCTGCTGCCCCAGTCGGTCCTCTTGGTCCAGGCTTTCCCTGGGGGCCTGGCTCTCCTTTCACATCCATCATGGGTGGCATATCTACAAAGAGACAGGAATAATGTACTATTAGTCCAGAAATGTGTTAAATCTACCGCAAAGCATACAGCTAGCTATTTTAAAAATAACTAGAGAAAGTGCCCTTGTGGGCACAGGTCTCCACCAGGATAGTGTGTGATGTTTGGCAAAATGTTTAGGAGTAACATAAACATCACATGATTGACTATGGAGATCATGTGTAGCATTCTGCCTTTAATTTTGATACAATGTACCCCGGGCAGACTTGCGCTTCCATAAGATTCAAAAGGACGCAGAGACTCTTGCCTTCTTCTGTGGTATTTGTGTTGAGTGAAAAATAAGCTCCTTCCGGGCAGCACAATGCCGCGGAGGCAAGAGTTTCCTGGAAGCTTGCCTCCGCGGCATTGTGCCGCCCGGAAGGAGCTTATTTTACATTCACTTCAACACAAATACCACCGAAGAAGGCAAGCGTCTCTGCGTCCTTTGGAATCTTATGGTCGCGTATATGTACTCATACCCAGTGAAGGAAGCATGAAGTCAGTCCGTTGCTCTCCCAAGTTTGGCAGAGGGAGTGTTGACACCGGGTGAAAAAGAAATTGTGACTTTTCATCATCACTAGATCTTTTCCTCTTTTGGAAGGAAAAGCATTAATAACTGTTTCACATTCAGGGTTTTACTTAATTTGTCACCTATCTACCGGTACATATAATGTATTGTTTTTACTGTATTGTATTACCACGTTTATTATTTTATATTTTAGGCCTACTCAAATTGTCTACGCCCGGTATTCACGAATATGATGACATACATGACTACATGTCATGCTAAAATATGTGTGCCAGCCAGGTTATGACTTGATGACTACTATGAATCACAATCACTGTCACTGTCACTGATATAGGACTATAGAACACTTGTTTCTTTCAGATTCGTTTCCTTTTCCTGCTACTCTCCTCGCCAGCTATTTCCTTACAAATCATTGTATTATGTAATGTGTACGCCGGCTGGAGGGAGGCCAGGGCCAGGGCCAGGGGGTGGAACACATATAACACAGGGAACTGATTTGGGCGAAACACCATACGCTGCAAACAGCAAACACACGTGGTGCCGCAGAGAGCCGCAGGAGGGAATGTGCTGATTTTAGCCCTCAAAATTCAACACAATCAAAATAAGTACCTTTGCTGGCTGGCATTAGCCTTAGTTTATGCTATTTTTAACCAAACGTATTTAGATACAGTAACAGTGTCTTTTTACGATGCACGTTATGTGTATATATATATATTTTTTTAAACTATTTTACTCTGACATACACAGTATGTGTATAGTATGTCCATATCTTCCTCATACTCTCGAGTCTCGATCCCCTTTCTTGAAGATTGCAACTGATGGGAACGACAAAATAATTTTACCCATTCAACATTTTACAAATTCTGTGATGTGACAATAAAGTTCAGTTGAAGTTGACTGGATAACTGCTAATGCTAGGCAAGCAGTAGGTCTGATGTTGCATACGTTTTGTAGGAATGAATTGTATCTGGGCTACATATAAGGTTGTCCTTTTGCTCTATTTCATTCAAACAATGCAGTTCAAGACAGCTAGATAATTACCTTAATATGCATGTTGGAAGCCATGACTTTCGTTTGTCCAATAATGGGTATGATTAAGTTGGCTGGCAAGCTAGCTACTATAGCGCCAAATAGGCTCGGCAATGTTACAGGCAAGCTGCAGCCAGCTAGTTTCCAGTTGACAAGCTAATTTTCAAAATAAAAGTGCTTCTCTGAAAAGCTTTTACTACGAGAACCCCATCCGGAAATTCCCTATGGCACATGTTCAGTTTGTGAACTTCAGATGTATTTGTAAACACCCCAAGCAATGGTTCTTGGGTTATAAATCATTATAAATCTTCTTAGCAGACCTGTACTTTCCTATGCTTTTTTCTACACACTGTTATTTACTCACCCTCCTCTTCCAATCCATGCTCTCACCAGCACGGTCGTAGTTACATTGCAGAGGTGTATAGTTAACTTTAGGCTGCATCAATCATAATACAAATACAAATTATTTTAGTAATGCATATTTAATGTTAATATTGGATTGTGTACTTTTTCATTTAAGACTTAATTTACACTTAGTTTTAACAACAAAAAAAGTTAAATTAATTTATGAAAGCCATTGTATTCGAAAGTAAATTATGCTTAAACTGATGCCTAACTGATGCCTACCTCCCGATTACTTCGTGTATTTACTTGTTTGTATTTAATGTTTTGGTTCTGACATAAGATTACTTATCTATAAGGAATGTATGTGTGGACTAAAGTATATACCAGTAAGACGCCTGAGGGTGAGAAGTGACATCGGCCTATAAGGTCACGCTGAAACAGAGCTTCTTAATACGGTACAAGTAAGAAGCAGGAGTTAAACCAATTATCTGGTGTCAGTGAGGTCAGATGTAGAACTCTACATGATACATATACGCAGATCTAGTACGTTTAACCCTGTATGGCTATCCTCAGGGTTTGATGAGGTCAGTGTCGTGACCTTCATATATGGAGTTCCAGGTGATGATAGTCAGCTCTATATATGTCTATGCTATGGTCAGCTCCACGTTTGGAGATCCATGTGTTGTACCAATTTGATCACTTACAATCTGTTGCATCACGGCAACCACGAGACTGTCACAATATGGTCATACAGTATATTGACATTCCCATATACAGTATGTTATGGATGTCACACAATGTCACAAGGCATGACCATACAGTATATGGGTGTGACGTACCATACGTGATCGTTGATATTTCTGCAACTGTGTAAACAAGAAAAAACATTTCTAATATTTGCATTGTGTAATAATTTCAATTGAACTAAATGATACGAGCCGAGAAGCATTAATATGAAGGAACACCAATACAATCAGCAGGAATATAAATATAATTACGAATAGAACTGGAGGTTAAACGGCAGACAGTTGACCATTTATTACTTAAATACAGCAATAAATCATATAAGTAGTATTTCCAACTCCAAATGCAATCAGTTAAAAATATAACAGTGATTAATAACCATGAGCAGCAGCTAGAACCAGTTTGGTCTCAAGAATGTGGCTTAATTTATCCCTGATGTGTCATTCTTTTATGGGAGAGAATGCCATACCACCAAATTCCAAAGACCTAGTTTAGGAGATTATTAGAATTATTGGCCTCCACTGGTGATTTAAGAATCCATGCACTGCAGTGCAGTACATCAAGCAGCACTAGTTTGAGTTTTAACAGAACTTTCTCTCACATGTAGAATGCCATTCAGCACATCTGTGTTGATCTGTGCTGGCACAAAAAAAGAAAGAAAAGAAAAGAAAACCATCATACTGTCATCCCTGAGAGTGCCATGGGAAAATATATGTATACTATATTGTTTAAGTGTTTTTCAATGTTTTGCCCCAAATTACTGTTGATACAAAAAAGAGATCTAGAGTAGAGACAGTTTCAGCTTTGTTCCAACAGAGTGGCAATTCTCTAGTTAAAAAAAACACAATTTAACAATGAGGTTAACTGCCTCTAGAAAATACAAAATAGTCATTATGATGTAAGAAAACCAAACAGCCCATGCATATTTATTTTGGCCACATCTTTGTATAGGGCCTTTCAAATGGGGCTCAACATACACACGTTGCCTGGATCAACGACAGGTCTGCTACAGGTCTTCTCAAGAGGGGCGCGACAACGCGAGCGTAACAAACAGGCGCGCAACAAATTCACGGGGCCGCTTACGTAAATATGCTTACGTTGTCGCACCGTGACTTCTCCGTGCAAAAACACGTCTCATTGAAAATTAACTATAAGCACTATATATCGCTTCCCGTTTGAAAGGCCCTTAATATGTTCAATAGAACTGAGAGTAAAGCAAAAAAGCATTTAACTAAATGGCAGCATTAAATTCAATCTTCCACAGTTTCACCCGCAACACAACTTTGTTTGAAAAGTTCAGACTCTGGTTTTGAATCTGTGTTCACCTTCACCCCCACTGTCAAAGTCTGCCTTTCCATTTTGCCTGTCATAGACTCTAGAACTGTAGAGTCTGCAGGGTTGAGACGATTGTCCTGGTTATCGCTGCTGGCCTGGGTGACACTACAGTCATTGGCAGGATGATCGCTGTCACTGTCAATAGTGATGACAGTGGACGAGTGTTTCTCCGTTCGCTCCTTACTCTTGTGTTTTTTGCTCTTCTTCTTGTGTTTCTTCTTTTTCTTATGGTGCCTCATGTTTTTTTCAGATGAGCTTCCATCATAAACAATCTCCACACTGAGACTTCTACTCTTTTTCCTTGATTTTTCCTTTTTTTTACGATGATGTCTGCTTTTGCTCTTCTTCTCTTTTGAACATGAGGTGGTGGATGAATCTGGCTCAGGATGCAATTCGGAAAGAGATTCTTTGGTGGGCTCCTCCAGGTGTCTTGTTTTGTACTTCCTCTTTCCCCCAGGCTTGTCATGGCGGGACTTCCTTTTTGCAGAAGGCGACTGGCTTTCAGAATGAGGATGTCGGGAATGCTTATCCCGAGAGTAAGAGCATTCGCGACCCTGACTGCGGCTCCTAGACTGCCGGTTGGAGCTCCTGCTGTGGCATCTGGAATAGTATGCCCTCCTCTCAGTGTAAAGTGTACCCTCCATCTTTCTATCCCTACTATGCCCTCTTGAGTTTGAGCAGCGGTCTCTGCTTCTGGAAGGAGAATGCCTATTATTTCTGCTGCGACTCCAGTCTCTACTCTTAGACCCCCTCCTCCGGTCTTTGCTTCTTGACCTCTGCCTTTCTCTGGATCTAGAGTAACGAGGTCCTCTGCTGTTCCTGTCCTGGCGGTCTCTGCTGTGGCGGTCTCTGCTTCTCTTTTCTGATGGTCTACTGCTTCTCATCTCTGACGATCTATTGGATAACTTTTGTCGAATCACGGTGGGGTTACTGCATCGTTCTCTTGACCCAATTTTATTATGCCCTTTTTCTCTACTCTCTGACTGCCTGGACCGCTCTTCTCCACACGGTGAAGCCGGAGGGCTGACACTCATGAAGCGGATGTGTTGAGGAAGCATAGGCACTTCTTCAGTCGTTTGGTGGGCTGGCGATTCCTCTTCAGAGGAGTTAGAGGAGAGTTGAACCAACTCTGGCGTTCTCTCTCTCACTGGCTTGACAAACCCTACAATGACACAGTCACTGTCATCATCATCATCGTCAGAAGACAAACCTCCATTTTTAAGCCCTTTCCCCAGAGGAGATGAACAGATTGGATGTTGAGGACTCTCCTGTTTTGAAGGAGCCCTGCACTCCTGCATTGTCTCCCTCTGCCCTCCCTCTTCATCCGAGCTGCTGTCTGAATCTAGGATAGAGAGCGGCTGAGACCTGCTTGACTCGTTACACACCATGGTGGAGTATGACGGCCCAGGAGTCTCATCATCCCAGGCTGACTCGCTCAAAGCTCCACCGCTGGTGTATATGGAGTCTCCCGGAGGGTCCAGCTCTACAGTCAAGTCTTGCTCATCCTCTGAGATGGCTATCACTGATGAGGTGGAGCTGGTGTCTTCATTGGAAGAAGGTGCAGGAAGGTCGTACATGGCATGCTGGTCATAGGCCTCCATGTTGAAGGGTGACTTGGCAAAGCTGATGAACTCATGCAAGAAGTGCTCTGTGCGGCCTTGTAGGAAGGGCCTGAGCTCTTCCTGAATAGCACCATCCTCCATGTCATGGCGAGTGATGCGTGACATGATGATGTGTTGAACGATATTCACCAGTGAGCCGTGGGCGCCATACAAAACCATGAGTTCTCTCTTCAACCAGGGTATAAGTCTGTGTAGGCAGGCAGGATTCCTTTGGTAGAACTCAGCCGAGGTGTCTCTAGAGCGGCCCCCATCGTGCACACTCCGAACCCTCACCCCGCGCCGGTACAACTCCCTCCTGAATGTCACCATCTCCTGCTCTCTGAGTTGGCGCACTGCCCTGCCCTCACTGGCAGCTCTTCTCCTGGCTGCCAGTCTTGCCACCATGTGCCGAAGGGTGCGCTGCATGTGCTCCTGATCCTGTGATGGACGGGAAAGAGACAAATTCTCGAACATCACTCCATTATCTGGAGGGGGGGATGTTCGACTCTGGGACTGCTGCCGACGCACACCAGTCAGTGTGCTCCGGTATCTGAAGCGCACACCACCAAAAGACCCAAAAGAACCATTATCTGAAGGTTGCAGGTCATATTTCTTAAAGTCTTTCTCTGACTTGATGCTATGGTAGATGGAGTTGAATGGCTGTTTGCATAGTGGACACTCTGCTTTGTTCTTGGACCACTCATGGATGCAGCGGAAGCAGAACTTGTGCAGACAGAGGTCCAGGTAAGACATGTTGTGGAAGACATCTAGACAGATGGGGCACTTGGAGTCTGGAGAAGGTTCTGAGGACAATGACTCAGAAGATTTGCTTCGGGTACTCTTCCGAGACCGCCGCAGGGCAAGCCTGGTCGTTGCCATTATCTTAAATGACAAAAAAAAAAGTTGGATTAGGTTTAAATTGAAACACTTTTGAAACCGTTTGAAAAAGTAAGAGTTAGATATACCAACAGTCAGACACACCATGAGTCAGACACGGGTCCCCAAACCCTAACCTCAAACGAAGCCACGGGTGATTTTGAACCCACAGCAGATTAGTTTTAACCCGCCACGCATGTCGGAAGCCACATGTGATTTTTAACCCGCAGCATGGGTTTGTCTGACTAATGACTGTAGGACTGTTGTTGGTATGTGTTTGAACCTCAGCTAAAAACACATCTTCCTATAATATTAAAACAGGCTTAAGGGAGTGCCTTCTAACAGGCCGACCTCTGACATTACACTGATGTCAACACAACTAAGCCATAAACATAAGGAGTTCCCAATGCAACTATACTAAACCCAAATATAGTCAATATGTCATCATGACATCAAAGAAAACATCCTGGGAATCATCCTGGGAATATTCAACATGTTTTATTTAGCCACATTTTTAAATGTTGATATTTGCATTTGAAAGTGGGATGTATAATATACTTACTTATACTTATATATATATAAGTATATTATATAAGCTGTTTACCCTGCATATATCGCACGTGTAATGTACATGGCATGTATCTAACTTGAGTGAAATAGCACTGTGTGGAACAGTGTACAGTAGCAAGATAAGTGACATTAAAGTTGTATAGATTAATTAAATAAATCGACTGAGTCGTTACGTAAGTAAGACGGTACGTGCTACATTCTACACAGGATAGCCTATAAATAAGATGGTAGTTATTGTTTACTCGAGTATACATAGCCCGAATCATAAAGCTAGCCAGCAGAGCTTGGCATTGCCGTTTTAAATCACTTCACTCGCTACATTTATCACCGTGTACAAAACTGAACGTTCATTTAAACGTTGTTGTTTTGTTTGTTTGACCATAGTTAAGTTTAAACGGAGCCCGCTTCTTCTCAAGACAGTATCGATATTTTCCTTTAGCTAATGTAGCTAATTCGGTCGCAAGGATTCCATGATGTGTTCTTTCGTTTCATTCTCCCATCGCTACTAATAATAGAATAGCGAACAGTGAATCCATCGCCAGGGGCTTTATGTAATACAGATTCATAAATTAAAACTATATTAGTCTCTAGTATAGTTACATTAACCAGGAGTTCTATCCGAGGCCTCTAACGTTCATGTTAGCTAACAGGTCCAGGGTATAAAGTTCAGATTCTATAACCTTACCTCTGAATTCCTTAAACGATTCTGTGAATAGAACCTTTTGAATTGTTCCTTTCCAGAAACATCTTCATCATTTTCACACGAACATCGTTTTCTGGAAACGCACTTCTATGCTCCTTGGACGAGTTACAAAATGTGATATTTTGTTTGTTTGGGACAGAGGACGTCCAGCCATTTGTTGTACAAAACACCCCTGTCCACGGGGGGCGCTGTGACTGAACAGTGAGCTTCTGTAGTCTTCTTTTCTATAATAGTTGATACCATAGTGATACAATTGCATTACCGCCACCTTCTGTTATCTCTGTAACTTGTACGTACGATTGATTGATTGATAATTTTATTAGACAATAAGATGCAAACAGTACAAAGTACAGTTAAACACAGCATTGATCCAAAAGGAAAACACAGAAGAAAGACCTTGCGGTCTTATTTCCATTCGGGTCCTATGCATTCAATATAAAAAGGAAGACTATTAAGATTACTCAATTTAACAACATTAAGTCACCATGTTCAGGTTAGAAATATACAACGATGAAACAGATACCATGATGAAACCGATAACAAGATAAAAAAGAGGGGGGTAGGCACCTGAGTGAATGAGGCAAAGTGGAAAAGAGAAATATGCATATTTTACGGAGGCCAGCTTTGAATTGCAGCCAACCGTAGGTGCCCTTTGAGAGAGGCCTTGAAGGACTCATGAGTTTCGCATGTTTTTATGCCTATTGGTAGGGTGTTCCACATTTTGGTGGCATAGTTAGTTGCACTCCCTCTCGTGTTGTGAGAGTGTACTTCATTGACATTAAGGAAGTAATTAGACAGGTGGGTATTTTGGTACTGTATCGAATCTTGTGTACCTGACCCATTGCAAGATACTGGACTCTGTCAACAACCCTAATTAAGCCATCCCAGCCTATCAAAGTGGGCAGGGGTGAGGTGGGTTCGGGGAGTGAGGCCAAGTAACAGCCTGACCAATTTGTTTTGTGAGGTCCGTCTGTAGCCTTGTTTTCAAGCAGTACAGTACAGTACACAACTTAAATGATGTTACGCCTTCTAGAGGTCTGTATAGCTTTCTTTTATTAATCTAAAAATTATAGGTTACTTCTCTCTGTGATGATGTCCTGCAGCTTTTTAAAATATCTCTTCAACTCCCAGTTCTCAGCAGCTGCACAATGCAATCCCTTTAGCTCTGGTTGTTGGTAATACCATAATACTACAGTAAATAGCAATAAAGAAAAAAGACAACAGCTGACACAGGGCATTTTGTACATATTTTAATTAACATATACACAGTTTTTACAAGACATTATAGAAATATTTATTTGATGTTCATTTGATCAGTGGTGGCCATGGCTCTCAGGGAGCTCTGGAACAACTTCACCAGTCTCCAAAATGGTGTCACCCTGACCACAAAGACAGAAGAAAAATGGTTAAATATGTTCTCCTCTTTCAGCTTTAATTTGTTCCTATGTCTTCATTTTTGGATGGCTGTTCAGTACAGTACACCCATGGAAGGAAATTGAAGATACAGTATGTTTTTCATCGACCACAGTGCACTAATGACGTGGTGATGATGTGATTCATGATGATTATTGTAATTTACTGGGAAATTGGATGTCAAGAACCTCCAGAGAAAAAGGAGTTAGAATTTGTGAAAGTCTTCTACCGGAATGACTGGTTGAGTCATCATTATTACTAGGAAATGTGTCCATATAATCTTGATTAAAACTGAAAGTGAAAGTGTACCGGATTGACTGGCTGAGTCACCATTATTATTATTATCAGGAAATGTGTCCATATAATCAATCGCATGTGTCGGCTCACTCATATACAGGTGCGTTGTAATGAATCAGTTAACATGAGTTTAATGTGGATGGTTAAGTGAACAGAATAAGGGCAAGCTAGCCGGAATTTGCAACTCTAGATTTTTTTAATAATGGGATGAATCTAGAGTTGCAATACCCTCCATTGACCTCCTACTCATCCAATATACATTTGCGATCTGATGGTATTAAACAACGTTAAACTCACCAACATTTCAGCTCTAGGCCAAGCTTGATTTATACTCTTTCGAACTGCAAAGCGTTTGTGTCATAAAAATCCATCGTAGCCATGTTATGAGCTACTTTCTGTCAAGAAAGTCTCTGTAGGTGATATTATTTCTAAGTGCTGGAGTTTGGAAGCACTCGTTTTTAATAACGGCTGTCGTGCTGCTGCCTCCTGTATTATGTGAAACAGGTGGTACGCAGGGCAGTTCAGTGACTTACGACGAGTGCTTCCAAACTCCAGCACTTAGAAATAATATCACCTACAGAGACTTTCTTGACAGAAAACAGAATTTTTCACATCTTGCTTGGTTTAAAAGAAAAGAGAGTACTCCCCTCTTCCCCTCAGCCAGTTTGTCCAAATATATGGCCACACAAATAGTTAAAATAGGTAACTGTCATGTTAGTTATCTTGCTGTGAGTGCAGCAAATCTGTGTTGTTATTGCTTGGACAAATCTGAGAAATTGTATGCAATGTTTCCCACACAACTTTTTAGAAAGTACACTAACTAAACCTACCCAGCAGCATCCATTTATGTCACCAACAGGACATCGGACATATCATTAAAGTTAAAACAATGTGTTTGATGGATCATGCATACATAAATATATTACTTAATCCCTTTTGCATTGTTTTGATAGTAACAATGATGTACTTACAGGGAAAAGTTTGGGTTTGAGAGCCAAAATACCGTAGGGCCTTTCCTGTAAGAGACATGCAAGAAAAAACATAATAAATAATAATCCAATATTAATCTGAGCTCCCTCATAGCTCATAAACGTCATAAGAATCTCTCAAACATCCTGTTCTGCAACACACCACATTTATTGACAGTATGCAATAGACACCATATCCATAGCTACCATATAGTATGAATATTATTGAGACATGATATCATCCGTGTATTGATTAGCGTAATATCATGATATAGCTTAAATGGTACATTTTCCTGTTCTTAAAGACAGCATCATACTAAAGTAATAAAATCTTCTCAACATAGACAGATTGCCTCTACCTGTTAAAGGACCACTTCACCACTTTTCAACCTATCCTCATATAATTGGTCCTCACTAATGTAATGTTCATGATAAAATACCACTATTTTTTTCTACTCGGTCTGTGTCTCATAGGAGGGCTGTGGGCAGTTCAGAAACCATCCTCCATGCGCATCATCGATCTTTTTTTTAACTATATATTTTTGAAAAAATATATATTTTTATCATCATGAAAGTTATGGCATTTTCACATTGGAACTTTTCAGAAAAAGAAAGCCTGCAGTTTCTATTAGCATGGATTCCCCATCGATAATGCACATGGAGGACGGTTTCTGAACTGCCCACAGCCCTCCTATGAGACACAAGGCATGTTTCCATCCAGCCCAGTTTTTGCGAAAAACGGCTCTTGCGAATAGAATGTTGAATGGAAACACCTCCGAAATGCAAATAAGTCTCTGTGA
>OOFJ01058381.1:0-21475 GCA_900323375.1 Benthosema glaciale
GTAGAATTATGTGACTCTGAGGTTGAGGTCATGTTTCTGCCACTCTGCTTGGTTTTATTATCAATGGTGGCAATAGCGTCTCCGGCTCAAAGGTGTGAACGACTTCGCCGATGTGCTAATGGGGGACAATTTAAAACAAAGGATGCTTCATGATGTTAATTCTTTGCTATAGCCTATTAATATAGAGTTGCATGAACAAGCAGCCCACTGCCCACATCATCAACAGCATGAGCAAATGCTGCATAGCCTATTATAGCCTAACACTTTTGATTTGAGGGGGCAAGGAGTTGGATTTTGGGGGGGCAAGGAGGTGGCCACGGGGGGGCAAGTAACCCCCTAGCCCCCCCGTGACGCCGGCCCTGTAGTAGGTGCACTCACTGCCTGTTGCCACATGTTCCATTGATGTTTATCATGTTCTGTTCATGTAGCCTACTATACAGATATACATGCTCACCGCGTGCTCACCTAACCAATCATTAATCATGAACAATGGCTGTATGTAACGACCATGGTCATCTGTTATATAGTATAGGGCCTACTGTTTACCTACGCTCTCATTTTTTCGTATCCTTTAAATGTTGAATGTTAAAACTAAACTAGTACTAGGCCTACTAAAAGTAACCTCATATCTAGATGTGTTACAAACGGAGCAAATGCTACATAGTTTACATATTACCAGTCCTTTGCGGCGTGGCAAATCTGCATGCATGCATGGGAGGGGAAGATTTGAGGCTGTGGTTCTTTTGGATGAAAACATTCCCAGGCCCAGTAGTTCTGCATGTTGAGAGCACAGAGTCATCATTTATGTTCTTATAGGAAAGATAAATGCCATTTCAAATGACATATACATACCGCCGTGGACTATCCTCTGATGTTGGGTCGTGTAGGCTACTTTAGTATAAATTAAGAATTAATAAACAGGTGCGATTCAGACAGAGCAATTAACACTGCCCCCTTGTGGCTGTTAAAGTGTGAGACAACAACCCCCCTCCACCCGAATGTCATTGTGGCGTGCGTCGTGCGTGTAAAAAAACAAAAAACAAAAACAAAACAATTAACAAAACATTGCTGGTGAGAAGAGTTTGGACATGGATGCATTTTATTTCATTTCACATGAACAAATACATGGATGAATAATAAAGTACCGCCGTTGGTCAACAATATCTTTATACACAGTTCTTTACAGTTTAAACGATTTATTTTTAATATTTTACATTTGAGCTACAATACTGTTGATATATAAAATAAAAGAAAAAAAAAATCTGGGCACATGGATAATACATCAACATTTTAACACACATTCCATGGGAAAGATACACTACCTCTGCATGCCACACAACAAACTAACCACTCCAGCAAGTACTACAGTATTTACTAGTGCTCCTGTACTGGCTTTGAGGAATATGTAGCTTTACCATTCCATTCACATAATTGTGGCAAGAAAAAAAAATACTATTTAGTGTTACTCCACTATTGATAAATAAAATGCAGAGTAGCCTGGCAATTCCAGGATGATAACTTTTTTGTGGTAGCGTTATTTCCTTTTTATGGATATTTTAATCCAGTCATTTTACAGTACAATGAAATGCATAGTTTTACAAGGATACACCTCCATTATTGTCCTATTGTCATAAAGTTGAGCTATGTTGTAATTAATTATAAACAAACCCTAACCATCTTACTGTAAATTGCTCTGGATTAAGAGCATCTGCTAAATGCCTAAATTGTAGATTGAAAATTGTCTTATTCCTTTACCCTGTTTGCAGTTTAATACCATTAAAAACGTACGACAGCACAGCATCAACAAATGAAATACAAAAGCTGTAAAAAGAAAACTTTTCACATTTTGATAGCATTGGGAAAGGCAAACTTAATGCAGCCAGCCTCTCCAAGTTTGTTAAACAGGTGTAAGAAAACAGTCTAAAACGTAGCTCCAACTGGCCAATTTAGTGTACTCATAATACCTATTGGGCATGCCAGTCATAATTTTGCAAGTTATACATTTTAGTTTAAGAATAAAGCATTTACTGGCTGCTACCAGACCTTTAAGTTAGGAACAAGTAGGCGCCAAGGAAAATGGGATGGTGGTGCAGCCTGATTCAGCTTAGATTGTTTATCATCTTCTCAAGTTTCAAAAGCAGCACAATGTGGCCTGTATATACGGCACCGTTTTTTGTCTCGAACACAGATTCAGTTTCCATAAGAGGGAACTGCTGTTCATTTGAAGGATCTTGGCCATGAGCCTGCCCCGTAGATTTGTCGATTTAGATTTGTCACGATGGGGGTTGTCACAATGTTTGACATGCTTGCGGTTATGGTTTGGGCGTTTGGGTTAGGGTTAGTCAGCGGGCGGTCCGCATGTAGAATGCGCAACACCACGTCTAGAATGCAGGTATGGAACATATTGGCCGCATTCATACGTCCTGATAACGGTTGATTTCGTCCATTCAATACAAGATAACATACGAATCCGCTGGGGTTGTGGCCTCACCATACTCATGGTGAGTAGGGCTGCAACAGTTAATCGAACAAGTTGTTTAATCAATAGTTTATCTAATTATTTTTGCCGGTGAAAGCTGCACAAGTGCAGCGCATATAGAATGGTATATGAAATGTAAGCTTATCATATAAAGTAAACACAATAATCATTTAGTTATCACTGACTATCTTCCATTCCAATCATAACATATCTGTGGATTTATTTTGTCGTTATTAGCAATTATTTTTTAGTCTCGAGTACATGTGATATCTACAGATAACATTCAAATTAATAGATACAGCACGCACACACACACAAAACAATACATCCTACAGTATGTTGTTTGTACATGTCTCTAAATATCATAAATGGACCAATAAGGCTTCAAAAAGTCCTCAGGCTAATCGATTTAGACGATTATAAAGAAAATCTATTACTTTATCTTTGTTATCGATTAATTGATACAAAAAATGATTTATCAAAAACGTGTTCCTCGATTATTCGATTAATCAAAAATAGAATGACAAATAAAATAATCCATAATTGCAGCCCTAGACACAAGTGCAGGTACATTATATTTATGGTGCCTTGGTGGCATGCCAAGACATCATGCCGTGTGACACTACCATGCTGTCATCTCATCTTGTTCTCCAAGCTTGTGCTTACAGAAGGTTAATTCAACTGAATGACCAGTCACCAGGAAGGCCTTTAGGATCACGACAGAGGTCTACTTAATTCACACCAACTTGTGTATTCTGTATTAGCCTCGTGCAGCCAGCCATATCAGTCCCCCATAAAAAAAAATCACTTTGAGTACAGTAAGTTTGTACATAAATCATGACATCATACATTTGCAACAAGGTCAACAGTGTCCTTTCTTTAAAGACTTCTGTCGGTCCCTTGGTAAAAGCACCCTCATCAGTTTTGTGGATAGGTTTTAAGAGGAAAATCTTTTTAGTGCCAATTAGGAGCAACTTTTAGCGTTTATTTTCAAATTGGATTTTGGCTAATTTCGGGCTCCGGCTGGTCATCCATATAGTAGGGATCCCCCTGGTGGACCCTGTGGTTATGCACACGCAGGTTGCCCCTGTGAGCAAACCTTTTACCACAGTCAGTACAAGCAAAGGGCCTCTTCCCCATGTGAACATCCCGCTGGTGGGCTCTAAGATTCCCGCTACGCGCAAAACGCTTACCGCATTGGGCACAGCCGAACGGCCGCTCACCTGTGTGTGTACGGGTGTGCACAGTGAGCTCAGACGGAGTGAGGAAGCTCTTGTCGCAGAACTGACAGGGATGCAGTCGCACTCCTGTGTGGCGTAACAGGTGTCTGCGCTGATGGGAGGGGTAGGTGAAACACTTGGTGCAGTATGGGCAGGTGTACGGACGGCCGTTCCCACCACCGGGGGCTGGTGGGTGGCTGAGAGTGTGCGTGTGCCGGAGGGCATGGGACTGGGTGTTGGACTGCGGTCGCAATGGGTCTCTGTTAGCGAATGTAGTGGCTCTCCTGATCTGAGGGACAGGGCCCCTCCCACCCCTGTCATCACGGGGTCTCCATGATGTCTGTGCTTGCGATTGGTCCTGCCTTGCCTCCCTCTGCACTGACGCCTGACCTGGCAGTGGGTTCTGGTTGGAGTTCTGGTTCTCATGCTCCTGATCCAGGAAGGGAAAGGAGGAATCGTCATCCTCGTTGCTGGTCTCGTCCGAACCAAAGCCAGGTCGGAAGCATGGCGTATCTGTGCCGGTGCTGCTGCTGGCAGGACCAGAGCAACTGGTGCCCTCCGCCTGGAGGTTTTCTAGACCGGACACCCCGCCCCGGCTAGCTTCCAGACCAGGTAACCACTCCCCTGGCTGAGCTAGGGTTGGGTCAGGTCTGGGGGAGCAACGGCCACTCTGGGAAATGGATAAGAATGGAGTAGAGGCCTGCTCCTGTACAGGTCTGTGGTCTGCACTGCGACTGCCCTGATCCCAGTGTGATACTATAGTGAGAACACAAGAATAGAGCTGGGTAATTATTGTTTTACAACACAGATGCATGCATATACTGTCAGAAAACCATTAAGGCTATTTTACTTAAAATGTGCCTATTATGTCTAACATACTGAATAATGAAACTAATCACATAATGTATAAGCAGAATACTTGCATGCACTGGTTTTGTTGAAAAGGTAAAACAAAAAAGGGTCAGCTATATAGTTATAGTTACATTTCCTACATTTAGCCTTGGCCTGTGTGGCAGACAAGGGGTCTCCCTGCCTCTGGTCCCCTGCAGCAACGCTTCCCTCTGAGACTTGGACTGATACTGAGCCTGGTGTGGATCGTGATGCTGAACGCTGGTGGGAGAAGTTTGAAACATGCCAAAAATCAGAAAAAGTACAGAAAGTTTGCCATGGTCTCTCAGAGTATGTAATAACGTATTCTAGTATTCTGCGGGTCTGACCTCATGTTTGACCGAGGCACCACCAACATCCTGGCCTGTGGCCTCCTCTTTCAGCCTACGAAGGCTCTGAGTAAGACCTTCCACTGGGTCTTGGTGGGAAGACACCTCCTTTCCCACACTCGAACCTACAGAGGGCAGAGGTACCATTTCAATAAAATTACTCACAAAACCTAAATTAAGATCAAGGAGGACGACAATGACTCAACGCTGAAATGCAGCGTCCTCCTGGTCATTCTTGCAGTATTATTCTATGGACATTAAACAATGGTCAAGCAGACTGTTCATCCCTGGGTTTGAATCCATGGCCATCTTACCTCCACCTGTCAAAGCCTGCTGCCGCCGACAGCCTTCTCCATCACTATCTCCAGTTGACGTCTCCCCTTCCTCTCCCCCAGTCTTTACGTTTAGCTTCCTCTCTGCTTTGTCCAGCTTTCCTCTGAGCATGGAGATCTCCTCTCCCTTATGCACCAGCTCTGCCTGCTGCTCACACAGGCTGCTCTCAAAGATCTTGGCAATCTCACACACAGCAGCTGCCAGCAGCGAGTCCATGACTGTGGCGAGTTGGGCATGGAAGGCACTTCTCACCGACTCCATTGTCCTTTGTTTCTGTGATGAGTAGGATGGCGACAATAACAGGGACTTAAGACAGCTTTTACGGCACCCAGTCTCCAGTGGAGGCTGTAAGACAAATAGAGCTTTCCAAGACTATAAGCTGACCCAAGATAGCTAGCTTATCTTGGAAGCTATGAATTGCCCTGCGATTTTGCCATGTAGAAACAAAGGTCGTTTTCAGCGTTTTTTTATTTTATTGCAGCTGTCCAATATAGCTTTGTGGACTCTTGTCTCTTGGACAAGATGATCCTGTGGTGTGGCTAGGATGGTCCAATGATGGCAACGCAAGCTAATTTAGCTTTAAAGATGAGGTTAACTGCTGCAATGATTGCAAGTGGCGCATTATAACAGCAAGCTTTGTGCAGTCCAATTTAATACATGTCGTCCTGTGGTGTAGGGAGTCATCTATGATCTACCTGTAAGCAAACAATGGGACAGATGCAGGTTATTGCCTAAGAGACAGCATTGGTTAGCTTGCATGTGATGTGATGCTACCTAACTATGCATGCTAACGTGTAAACAAGGGAGCCAACGAAGCGTAAAGCAGTACTTGGATCGTTCTGGCTAGTAAGCCACCGACCCGGATAAAGAATACCTCGCTCAGTAGTGTGTTCGTCAGTTGAGGAAGGAATCAAATGCCGTCCATCGTTTCTGAATTCAGAGATTACAGCTCACGTACTCTCTTGGCCAGCCCAGAATGTAGCCACCCTGGAAAGTAGCTGCTGGTGGTGGTGGTGTGATTTGCCGTCCTGCTAACGCTAGCTAGCAGGACTAGGTACGTGTGCGTCTGGTCTGTGTGGTGATGATAGTAAAGTATCGCGATGTGCTATGAGAGAGGTAACAAGGCGTCACATCGCGACTTAGGTTTTTTTCCCCTTCTAAAATGGAAACTAATATTTTATTTACGGAGTAGCATTTGATGTCTTTCAAATGTCACTGCGGTTGTCCTTTTTTTATTTTTTTACGTGCAGGTGTTTTAAAAGAAAGCGTTTTGGTCTTGTTTTGTTTTTGTATACATCAATCTGTTTTTCAGCATAAAATGTCACGTGTTCAATAGTTATTAAATAATAAATGTTTTGTTGCATATTTCCAACATCAACACAATATCCTTCCAGCCATAGGATAGATATGTCTATGCTTCCAACATTGGAAAAGTCAGGCAGGCAGCCTGCAGTGGCATCCAAGACAAGAGATGCACACAGTCCAGCACCCTCTGGTGGACAAATTTACAGTTTGCTGACAAAACTACCACGCATGCACCTTGAGCTCAGATTTATACAGCTATAAGTGACTAACGACGGAGCATTTCCATGGAAGGATTTACATGAAAAGGAAGACAAATATATTGTCAAAACATGAATTGCTAGATTTCTCTCTTGTGCAGTCTCAAGTCCTAATGAGAATAGGTGATGTGCTATATTATGCAGGTACCATTACCATTGTTGATTATTAAAATAAACATCACAAAAGCACATTCTGTACAAGGTACTATTAAAAAAAACACCACATCTGTATGTCACACTTGGGAGTTTATTGTCATACAAATGCCATTTGTCTATTAATATTTTTTCATAGCTTTCAAAGGCAAAACACAAAAACATTTTAAAAATCCAAAGTAAAAGCATATAAACTATCAAAAAGACTGTTAACTATAGTTCCTTTTTATATTTGTTCTAATATGATACTACATATACAGTATACTTACAATACCTAAACATAGAATCCACAATGAATGGAAAATACATAGACCATCTCAACATCAACTTAAAACAAAAACAAAAAAAGTTACAGTTTATATTGTCTGAAAAGAAATATCCCCTAGGTGTGTATTTTAATCCGTTCCAGGTCATCATGCTAGTATTTCCATATCAACACATTAAATGTGTTGAGATATGGAAGTTATTGACACATTTTGTCAATGATTCCACAGAAATCTTGGGAGGAAGTAAGTCACAATGTTGATCAAAATATCTTTAGACAAGCATTCATCCTTTTTTAGATTAGCTCAATATCAATATATCAATCCTGGTGAGAAAGTGTCCCACAGCTAAGATAAGCAAAAGGTTGACTCAAAGAGCATGACAAAAATATCAGGTGACATATCAGACATGCCTGCTCTTGGAACACGCCGAGGGCAACTCTCTCTTTACCACATCACTCTATGCTGAGAACATGTGCATGCGACTACATTTTCCAATGCATTGTTTGTTGAGAAACTGCATAGCAGCCTCAGATACATCTGATTCTTTTTCGGACATTAATCGGACATATTAATCCCCAAAAGTGTTAGACTCCGGAGCAGTATGTCAAACCTTAATGTCTATAAGCAGATATCAGCAGACAATAGGTGATGAGTTCCAAGAGTTGTCAAATCAGACAATAGGTGATGAGTTCCAAGAGTTGTCAAATCAGACAATAGGTGAGGAGTTCCAAGAGTTGTCAAATCAGAACTGGAAGGCAAAAAAAAGCCTACAAATACACCAATGTCCATCCATCGGATCAGGACCTTGCTTTAAACTAAAGGGTTAATTCAGATTTAGGAAATACATGCCATCAATATAGCGGTTCCAAAGGTATTCATTGATTTTGAGTCCTGTGTTGGGTGTTCTGGCCTTGTTTTGGTGAATATTAAGAAGTTCCGGTCATTTTGTATTTTGTGGGGGTCTGGGGGCCACACATTTAAATGAATCCACAAAACTAGCGTCATTTGTATTGTTACTATATTAACGGCCAGTATTTCCTAGGTTTTAAGTCCAAAAAAGAACTAACCTTTTAACCATTAAGGCTACATCCTCGAGAGGGGGGGAAAAAGAAAGTTTTAGGATGGCCCATTAAACTTTTATGATGTAAAGCTGCATCTTCTTAGAGGGTATGCGTGTGACATCATACGCAGAAGTAATGCAGGAACTGAGTGGCAAAAAAACTACTTTTCTGGCCTTGATAGACCATACATCCAAACAGAAAAGTCCCATTTGATTGCATGAAATGACGTTAAACGACATTAAACTCACTTCGCCACTCGATTTCACTTTATCCATGCGCATAGCCTCTATATTAAATTTGGCTTATGGGTGTGAGTTACAAATGTTAACGTTTTAATTTGATTGGCTAAAAAAAATCTAACTGAATTTTGACATCCAGATTTGATTTGCCAGGCCAGAACAAATTAACCAAGTATTTAGTCTGCAAGAGAAAGCCATCAGTGGAACAGAGAAAAACGAGCCAGGGATTGTGCATTAAGTGAATACAGAAAAGACTGAAAACGAGTCAATATAGTGTGATGATTGAAATCTTGTTAATTTCTTATATGTATGAATAAATGTGTCACTAAAAACAAACAATGAAAATGTTATGTACAGGAAAACTTTAAAGGAGCATTTCACCCATATTCAACCGCATCTTCATATAATTATGGTCCTCACCAATTCAGTTATTATATGAGGGAATCATATGCATCTACTCACTGTTCTAAGAGCTGGGCTGCTCAATTGACAGCAGTGATTCCTAGGCTACGCCACATGCTGCAAGTCCTTATTTTGCTCTATCCTCACTCGAACAAGGTGATGTAAAGAAGGAAAGGATCAATATAAAAAAGGTAGATATGTTGCAAAACTCAAGAGTTGTAGATTTGAGCACTCATACAATGAATACACACGTATATTGAAATTTGCACCTGCATAAAATAGTAATACACTTACACATTGACATTTGACGTCAAAGAATAAACGTTACTTAATGTGCAAATACCGATCTAAACTTAAATATTTTTTGTGTCTGGATTAGAGATTAGAGGTTCATTTGCAATTTTAATGCAAACTAATCTACAGCTTGACATATCTTGCAACAAATATTTCATATACGTCCTTTCCTTCTTTACACACCCATGTATTCAATTGAGAATAGACGAGCTAGGACAGAATAAGCACCCGAGACGCAGCCCAAGGTAAAGGAAACTACACCTCTCTTCCTGGATAATTAGCACACTGAAATATAAACCACCTTGCAGTTCCCCAGATGTCATTGAAGGAAACCAATGTCGTCATTTTAGGAATTAGAGCGAACAAACAAAAACTATATAAATTATGTAATGAACATAAGTGAGGACCAATTGTGTGATGTTACGGTTGAAAATGGGTGTAGCACTCCTTTAAGTAAGCAGCCTCTGGAACCAATCATGGTCCCTGAGCCAAGTGACCCATAGATCAGGAACATGTCTCCTGTTTCAACTTCAAGGAAAACATTAGCATCTACAGGTACAGGGCCAAAAGATTAAACTGTCACCTCCCAAACCACTGGGACACTCTCAGTCATAACCTTGCGTTGACTAAATATGATGTCGCTCCTTGTGGTTTTGGTAGCATTTGGCATTGATGAACCCTTTGCCACAGTGCTTGCAGACATGAGCAAAGTTCAAAGAAACACTTGCGCACTTCTTCCTGTGGAAACTCTTCAAAGAATGGCAACGGAACTTCTTGCCACAACCTTCGCAGCTTAGAGGCATTTCGCCGGTATGGATGCGATAGTGTTCCACGAGCAAAAACTTGGTGGTGAGGACCTTCTGGCACTGTAAACAGCTGAAACCACCAGAGACCTCCTTGCCATTGCTTCTCCAGTCTTTTGTGATTAATTCTCTTAATGAGTCTTTTCTTTTCGCTCGTTTTTTTCTTGCTTTTGGATTTCCTGACAATTGAATATCAGTTGATGGGATTTGGTTTTTTTTGGACACGCCAGAGGCCTCTTGAGTATCCACAACGTCCTCCACGGGCTTCATCCATGAGAGATCGCCATTGGTCTCCCCAAATTTCTGCTTTCCGTGAACTTTGAACAAATGCTTTCTCAGTAAAGATTTCCTCAGGAATTTCTCTGTGCACATTTTACAGTGAAACCTTTTGTTTTCTATCGTTACATTATGAAGCTGAGCCCTGTGGATGCGCAGCGCCCAGACGTGAGGAAACTTCATTCCGCAGTCTTGACAGGTTTTAAAACAATCTTTTTTAGGAGAAGCCTCTGTGGATGTGGCTGGATCATCTTTATTGGGAGACTCAATTTTTTGTGCAGACTTCTCTTTTTTAGGTGCCCTTTCATTTTTGACTTTCTGGCAAGCTTGCATATGAAGGCGGAGAGAGCTTGGAAAAGGAAACATCTTTTGGCAAATGGTACACTTCTTGTGTGACCGAACATGGACACTCAGACCAAACTCTGAGTTGAAGACCTTACTACAGAACTTGCACGAGTAAATCTTCTTCTCCTCTCCTTTAACACAACCTGAGCTTGTCTCCTCTCCTTTAACACGACCTGAGCTCGTCTCCTCTCCTTTAACACGACCTGAGCTCGTCTCCTCTCCTTTAACACGACCTGAGCTCGTTTCAGTAGTTGAACCTTTTGTTTTGTTCTTGTTTGTCTTACTCCCCGCGGGCCTCCCCACACGACGTTTGCCAACTTTTTCCAGATTTTCAACCCTGTTGCTTTGATGTAGCTCTCGACCTTGATGTAGCTCTCGACCTGGACGGTGGCGTAGTCGGGTAGGTAGTCTCTGGCTGAGGTCAAGCTTGCTGCGACATCCTCTCTGTGCTAATGAGCCCGTGGGAGAAACACATTGGAAAAAAACATTAGTCCCCATGACTAACCCATTTAGACCTGAACTCGATTCTAGAAAGTCGTCTTCTAAATGTCAGTGGTTCTCAAAACTATGCCATGTCAAGGACCCCAAAAATGAATATGTTGTTCCAGGGACCCGCCCTGGAACGTTCGCTCTGAAAGAATATATATGCATTTATATGATTTATAAGATTTGTGCCACATTTTCATGATTTAAAAAAATAAAAACAACAGCTCATAAGAAGGTACAACATAATGCTTAAAGACCCAGTGAAATTAAAAATACCTTTTTCACACTTTTAGACCACATCTGTGGTCATTATATGGCCATATCTAACAATTTTTTTGTAATATTTTCATTTGTGTGTATTTTTATATCAAAAGTCCATAAAAATCGACTTTTAATTACTTCCTGAAAACGAAAACGTGCTGCGTGATGACGTGTCGAAGTTGGGACCAATAAAAGCCAATAGAAATTAAGCTCACCGTTAGTTTTTTCCTATCACTGAATCCTCCTCCACACACAGCTGGTTGTAATTAGACACTACTCTGTTTATAAATCCATTCAAGTTGGCTTCCAGATAGTGATTTCCTCGGTTTAAACTTAATAATCAAGCTAAAATATGTATATAGGTTGTGTGTAGGTAGAAGTAATTCCCTGGCGTTGCTACACACAATGCTGTTGTTTACAAACAAACTGTACAATGTGCCGTTCTCAGATGCGGAAGTGACATATCATAAACCCCATAGCCTGGAGGGATGCGACCTCTGATTGGTTCAGAAAACTATGTTTACAATACTCACTGTTAATGGAATCTTCTTTAAGGGATGTTAACAGGTGGGATTCAAAGTCATCATTCTCCATCTAAAAAAGACAAGATACTGCTGGTGAAATCTCTGGGTTTGAACAGCACAAGATGGTGCCAATGTCTCAAATTACAGTATCTTCAACACAAAGCTATGGTGTAGTTCACTTTCAGCAATAATGAAGTGCTAATAAGACACTGTGGTAAAATAACACAAACTACCTTTCGGTTTGTGCTGATACTGTGTGCGCAACTGTGCATCGTTTCAAAATGGGAAAAAACAGAGGTAGCATGTACCAATTATGTACCAACATAGATATAAAATAAAAAAAATAGATGCCTCATTGGCCTACCAAATGTACCCTTCCGTTACGCATGCGCAAGTTTGACAAGCTTACGCTATTCTTTGCAAGGAATCTCGGGAAGGTTTGCCTCCTGTTGCCACCTGCAACACTGTTTATTGCTTCAAAGTTTCTAACGTGCTGGATCTTTTCCAGGATTTTGAATCAAAAAACTTCAAAGAAGATACAGCAGTATCGAAAGTTTGAAGCAAGTGGAGCTGGGAAATGTAGTATACCCGTGTTCCGGACTTGTTTTGATGTAGAATCGCTGTTCATCCAGCACAGCCTGAGTGAGATAGAATGTGCATGCATTTTCGCCTTTGTTAGGAATGTCATGGAGGTGAAGGCTGAGATATCTGTTTGGCCTCATTTGTGAACTAAAAAGCTCTGAGGCAATAGGAATCGGGTACAGCGAGGCATAAGTTCCGACATAGCAACAGTCTGACAGCCATTAGAACAACACCCTACCCAAAACCCTAACCTTAACCGCTTAACACCAACTTTGATGTGGTAGCATTGCTTTGTTTTCAAAATATATAGTTTTCTTAATTTTCTACATTTCCTGGACAAATGAACATTTCAGAGTTAGGTGGTTTCTTCCGACAGGAGAGATATCCTATAATTCTGTTGTTTTACAAACCAGGTTTGCAAAACACACTGTAAATATAATGTTTAATATATACACCACATCCATAGTATAAAACACAATATAAAATAAAGTACAAAAGAAATAACGTATAATGCTATTTCTATTCTTTTTCTCCTGTATAGAATGTAATTGGCATTTTTTTCTAATGCTGAAGTAACCCACCTGCTCTTGTTTGATGTTTGGAATTCGCCACAGAGACACAGACAGCGGTTTCAGGGAGACACTGGGGCATGGAGGATCCTCAGGGGGAGCAACAGGGGCTTCATCAGGGCCGACAGGGGTACACCAGTCATCAGGTACTGTGTACACACAGAAAACAAGCCCCAAGATTTTATGCAGGAATGAGTTGTGACTCGATTCCTTCATCAAGTGACCATCATTGAGAACTTTCTAATAATTACTGTCACCTCCAATCAGATTAACCAGTAAGACCGCTAAGACTCGCCCTTCCCCTGGGTGACAGCAGACTGCTGGGCGAGCGCTGGCGCTTTGAAATGGGAAGGGGGGGGCAGATCAACATATCTGCCTGGGTGACAGCAGACTGCTGGGAAAATGCTGGCGCTTTGACATGGGGGGGGTCAGATAAACATATGGAATGAATTCTGTACTGGCCATATATACTTGAGGGTTTGATGAGGTCAGACAGATCAACATATGTTATGTCAGAACAGGACAGCTCCATATATGGATCTAAGGGTGGCAGCGGGGGCAGTGTCCCCAAGTGTACAGGGTTTGATGAGGGCCCAGGTAGGGCCGGGCCTTAATTTCTGGGCCTGTTGAGAACTCTAGTTTTCGCCGGCTGCTCACAATTTAGTTTTTAAAAAAAATTTTTTAATTCTGCCTTGCAAAAGAGGCGTATTTCACAGCTTATATATAAATTAAATATAGCCCAACATTAAACAATACCCTCTTTGTTTTGTTCAATGTTGTCAAAAATGCAACTTACCTTCAACAACAATCTCAGGGACATGATCAGATCTTGGTTCTTCTTGTTGATGTTGTTGTACTTCTTCAACATGATCATCATCATCATCATCATCATCACCATCGTCGTCGATTGTTATCGTCTCCTCCTGCCCTCGGACAATTCCCCTACCCTCCCTCAATTTGCTCTCTGCCCTCATGAGCTTTCTCTGGAGTCGAGTTATCTCCTCCGTCTTCTGCGCCAGCTCCACTTGGTGATCATAAATACTGCTGTCAAAGACTTTGCTGATTTCAAACACAGCGGTCCTCAACAATGTGTCCATCGTTGAGGTCAGCTGCGCTCTAAAAGCTCTGCTATGGTAGTCTGACATCTCTACAGAGGTCATGGTCAGGTCTTTGGAATTGAGGGGGCAGTGATATTATCGCACTGGCTCCCAATCTGTTGTAAAAAATAAAATAAAAAATCAATTAGCCATGGTTCACATGGCGCATCACGATTATGAGTACGTTATGTTTCAGGGCTAGTGATAATTTCAATTCAAAGGAGCTTTATTGACATGACAAAACATACGTTTACGTTGCCAGTGTCAAAATACCGGTACAATAAAAACAGTTGAAAATGGGTACATAATAAGTATATACAGTTGGAGGGGGTACACCATCAAGTAAACAGAGCTGTCACATTGCATCATTATATATACAATACATGATGTTATCTTCTTGCCGCACCCAAGCCATGCTACACTAGCCCAAGATGTGTACTCTTGTAGATAAAGCATTTGTGCAGTGCCGTCACTTTAGGACAGACAGCAGCATTTTTTCCTCAAGACTATTTCAATAATTTACTGCTTAGATTAAAGGTAGCTGCTCTCAGTGTGCCTGAAGAGCCTGCAGATGCACACAGTCCCAAGAATTACGACTTGGCGTAAACTATCCTTTACCACAAAACACCGCGAATGATCTGAAAGGCAATAAGAGGCTGGCTTTGGCTTATTAGGTTCACAGAGAAACATCAGGCCGAAGCTACAGTACAGCGTAGGTTCCATATGGGCCATTATGGGGCTAAAGAAAACGCCAAGAAGAATAGCGCTCATTGTTAGTAGTAGTTACTGTTACTGAATTGAAAGCCCTCGCGTTATAACCCGTATTTAACTATTGGCATGATATGTTAGCAAACAACTTCAGCAACAGCGTAAAAAACATCAACTGGTAAAACAGGAAAGAAACGCGCGAAAACAACGCTAGGTAAGTAAACACTTGGCCATAAAACGAAACTACTGACCGTCGTTGTAGAATAAGTAGCTCCGGCGGTACGGCCACAATAACGGCGTCAAATTCTCTCCCTGGTAAAGACACACGACGGTCACTTAATGAATTGTAACTCCATAAAAGTATTCATTTTCTTGCAAGTTGCAACCAACCACGCTAAATGTAATGGTCACTTCGCTTCCGCCATCTTTCTCCAAAGATCTCTGTGTGAAACGTCACTTCCCTCTTCCCACACCACCAACAGCGGGAAGAGGTCTTCTTTGTTGGCGTGTTGTTGCTGCCTCCTACTGTTCGTATTGGACATTACTCAATTTGGTGGAAAAACAAATCTAGCCTGGCACTCATAATCTGAATTATAATTTCGTTTCACTTCATTATTCTGAATCGACAAGTAGTAGATTCAGGTAGCATTTTTAAGGTGGCGATTCAGGGATGGAGCCAGGCTAATCAATTCCTAAATTACAATTCAAAATATTATTCCGCATTCAATTCCACATACTCAACACCGCCTCATTTGGTTGTTTAATTTTAAATGACAATTTAGGCATTTCATTTAGTAGAGCGATTTACAGTAAGCAAGAACAAAAAACATAATATTTAGTCATTGTGATTCACAATTTGTGAATCATAGTAAGCTTAAGAACCTAAGTAACAGTGGAATATCTAGGAAACTATGGGCTCCATTTTCGTCAAGTGCTAAACCCCTTATCCCTAAACTTCTTTGCCTTTTTTACTATTTTGAAGAACATTTTTGAATAGTTAAAATGGCCAGTCTACAAGCTCACAACGTGGTAATGTAGATTGGCTAATTTAACTATTCAAAAATGTTTTTCAAAATAGTAAAAACAGGCAAAGAAGTTAGGGATAAAGGGTTTAGCGTGTAACGAAAATGGAGCCCTATATGTGCTATGTCTACGTAAAGTGCTATTTAAGTTACAGTCGAGCCTATGCATGTAGGCCTGTAGGAGGTCGAGGCTAGGGCAAGTACTAAGGCAAGTTATAAACTAAAGCGTAAACATACAAACTCAATCTATACAATATTGACATATGGCCAGGCCATATTATGTCAGGCCATGTCAAGCCTGTCAGCCTGACATATTATTAATTTGCTGTTCACCTTTTCTGTAGACTGGAATGCTCCAGGTATTGACCACACCTAAAATTACTTTGAAATTCACCTCCTCCTCAAGATACTGAGCCTATTGGCTATTTCCCTTTCAATTGAACTGTACAAAAACACAAGATACTTTTATAATTACCAAGTTTCTTATCTTTATTTTTCTTTTCCTATGCATTACATCTCATTTTGATCATCCCATTAAAAGTAACCTAGCTAAACCTAAAGTCAAAGTGTAATGCTTTATGCTGTCGTCCACTCACAGTTAACAGTTTTTGTATTGAGTTGTGCTTGAAATGTACTGTAATTCTGCAAACTGTTATAAAATACTTAAATCAATGAATTGCGTAGCCTCCTGTCCGCCTATAGTAGAGATTTCTGATCATCTGGCTAACAACATTACTGGAAGTCAGATTTTAAGGTATGGATGATTGGGGTGCATAAACCTAAAGTGGGCGCTGCCTAATGCCTAAAAGGTGTGGGATCTGCTGCTTTAACTGCAACTTTATGCATGTCAGCAAGAATCTGATCTGGCTCATCATCTTTGTTTAGTTTCCTGCATCTTTGTCTCATTTTTTTTCCTCTTTTATAGTTGGGTAATATCTGATACTTCTGTGACAGTGTAGAGAAAAGGTCTGTTTCTCAGTGGATCTAGGTTGAAAAACAAATTGAGCCCCCATGCCCTTTGTAAAAAATTGTGAGAGCCCCAAATGCACATGGCCACCATTAACAACCTGTTAAGGCACAATAAGGCAACATTTTCTAAATTTCATTATGCTTTAAGTAGCATGTGACATGTCAAATGAGGGGGTTTTCATGATTCTGAATCCATTCCAAGCATTTAGTATGGCACACAAAAAACAGCCATAGCCGTCATCACAAATGTGATGACGTCATCACAAGTGGCTATGGCCGAATTTAGCCCATAGAGTGCTTTTGGTGCAAAACTAATGCTTAATCTAATGCAGTAGAAACACACAGACAACAAAACCTGTTTTGAGCACTGACCACTGAGCATCACCACTGGAGTAGTTGGGGGATCAGTGCCGGTGTTAGGGGGGTAGTGCCATTCATGTCCTCACCCAAATGTTTTCCTGGGGGACTGTACATTAGTCCGATATCCCGTTAGTCCAACATATGTAGCCAGTTAATAAGAAGACTCACCCGGTGGCTTCCGCGTGCGATTATGGTTAATGTTAATAATGTCGGAATAACAAGCCATCTTCTGGCAACAAGTATGCTCCTCTAACCTTTAGGCCATGGCCATTCTTCATAAATTTGGAAGGTAATCAGCAGCAAGTCTTTGCCAGTGCCTGCGGCTGCCTCCAACTGTGTGACATGACATGACTACTTTAGTAACCAAATACAATGACATGATCTACAAACTGACAAGGCATCACAATTTTGGTGAAGAGATTGTTTGGTTAGTTAAATGCACCACTTACCCCTCCCCCAACAGAGCTGAAATGCCCTTGAGCAAGGCATTGAACCCCCAACTGCTCCGTAGCTAACAGTATAAGACTGTGGTTGTAATGGTCAGCTCCCAGGTTTTAAAATGTTTCTGTCTGTGTCTATGCGTTTCTATGTGCAGGGCATTGCTGAAAATTGGCACTTTTACTCCGCTACTACCCAGGGTAAATAAATGATGCTATACAAATAATGCAAAGAATACAATCATAAAGAACTTTGAGCTCCACGAGTCACTTTATTGAACATAAGAGCAAAAGGTAAATCAGTGTGCAATGGATCCAGCTAAGTGCATTATGAGTAATCTTGTGCTAGCTCAGTAAAGGTGTCACAGCATCTTCATTCAGTCTGCTTCAACTATAATCGTGAAGATGGCCAGCTACTGGAATGGTGAAGTGAGCGTACTTTCAGGTCAGCCAAAGGTTGAGTTGTTCCAGCCAACGTTGGCTGCCTCCATGTCAGTAAAGTTAATATAGATCCTGAAACAGATGCAAGACAGTGGTTAATGTGGTTGGATATTAACTGTTGGCAGATACATTGTTGGTGAATGCATAATATTTCTCTGTCAGTCTTACTTGCTGTCTTTATATGTCATTTGCAAGTGCATGCGATTGTGTCAGACAGCATGCATGTCTGTCACTAAGGTAGGGTAATGTACGTCTGCCAGTTAGAGAGAGAGTAGTCTCTCGAGTCTGTTGACACGTATCAAATTTAAAGGAAAAGCGGGCACTGTTTTTATGCATGCATTTGTTACCTGTCAGGAGATATTCCCAGGTGTTTGTTGAGCAGCCCCATCAAGAGCTTCGAGTATTGTTTGTTCTGGGCACCATTGATCTTGCCAATACTGTGGAGGGAGCATAGGGCACAGGGGTCTCCCTTTCCTCCAAACATCATCATCTGGTCAGGGATGATGTGCACAGCAATGTACTGATGAAGACAAGATATTGCAAAAGGAGGAGAGGAACTGAGTGTCAACAAAACTGGTGTTTTGAGTAGGCCATGTCCCAAAGAGTGGATTGAATTGAATAATTAGCAGATTTCCGAAAAAATAAGTCAAACATCTAAGATAATCTTAAATAATAATAGTAATAACGTTATTAGCACCTTTCAAGACATGAGCCACAAATTGCTGCACAACATGGACAGGATAATAAAAACAAAATTTCACAAGAAAAATAGAAAAATAAGGAAAAGAAGATATGGGAAAGTTGACTGATGAAATCTTTGGTGGTTATGTCGTATGTATGACTGTTATGACAACTGCACCGGGAGATCTCTGCAGCGCATGCTCGGCTCAAGTAAACGCCATTCACAGGATTAGCTCAATCTGGGTAAATCAAATGCATTGCATCATTTGCATGCCGCATGGCCTCTTTAAAAGTCTGTCAATATTCGAAACGCTGAGCCAAGTTTAGTTACATGTAACATTTTTCATTGCGCAACTACTCATAGGAAGCATAGCCTACATAAACATCTAGTAATCTACTGAACAAAATTCCTCTGTATTTATTTATCAAGTTTACCTGTGCAGGTTTGCCCATTGCCTTGGCAAGCGCATCCGTGGCCTCGGAGAGCAGCTCGGATGGAACATCACTTTTGGCCACATTAGTATTCACCATGAACATCGGCATGATTGCTCCGTTTCAAGCCCCCTTTTCTTCCAGAAGGATAGTAGCCAGCGACCGTATAGCTGTGTGTGTGATGCCGTCTTCTGCCTGCAACTGCAATGAACTCCACTTGACTTCCTCTCTAGTAGCATCATAATCACGTGACAAATAAGTATCATCATGGCCACAGCGCCTCCATTCATTCTGGATCTGGAAGACAGCACTTTATAACCTGTTTATAACATGTATCAGTATAACTACTACTGCTACTACTAGATCATTCTGAGCAGCTCAGGCAAACAAAACAGACAGTGACCAGCCACATATAAAACACTACGACTCATGTCATGACTCGTCTCATACACGACCTGGCTATGTTTTAGAATATCTCACACTAACTTTGCAAACAAGAAGTGCTGTGATTTATACGTCGCCGAAAATAGCCGATCTACAAATCAAGCTCGCCACACACAACCATTAATAGCGCGACTCGTTGTGTGTGAGCTTGTATATGATGATCGGCTATTTTCGGCGCGCGACCGCCACCGTACGTATGAAGATCAAGTACTCGCAGTCAGAAAAAAAGTGTTGTTTTTAGGGTGCGGTGTAGAGTAATTACGGTAGAGCGCAAGCGCAGTGTAGCAGCATCATCGCCGCTGTGTAGAGGCAGGCAAGGAGGAGGAAAACAGACTGCGATCCGAGGAGAGGAGGAACAGAACAGCACAGCACAGCAGCCGTTTGGACACAAGTTGGATGTTTTCGCGGATCTTTTTACCACTTCGCCTGCTTCGCTTTACCCTGCAACGACCCCCCGGACCTATCGATGATCTTTGAAATAACTCGCCATCGCGCACTGTTTGACTTCCCCGAGCCCTTGGTGTCAGGCATAACAAACGGGTAGGTACTGTGTTGTGTTGTACTGCTCTGTCTGTAGCAGCAGAATTAGCCGTTCTGCTACTAGCGCCACTACTTTCCAACATTTAGTAACGTTACGGAGGGACGGTTGGTTCTCCTTCACTCCCTCTTCCTTCAGTCTGGATCTTACAAGTCAGCAAGTTTAACTAGCAGGCTGGCTAACGTGACGTAGCACGCCACAGGGTTATTACACTTTACATAACGGTACTGTAACGCCAGCCAGCGAGCTCCATGTGTTGTCATTAACTTGATCATTGCAATGGAATTGGGGAAACTGGCGCTAATTGGTTTATTGAGCACTGTACTCACGCTTTACTGGCCCTGTTGTCATTTGAAGGAGGCAAGCAAGGAGCTTAAATGCACTTAACCCAGAACAAATGTTATTTTTTGTTATTAGCTATATTACAACCAAAATCTATATTAAATCACACACACACACACAGAATATGACATGACACTTTTGTATTACAGTTGAAACTGCTCCAGTCCCTGGCCCATCATGGAGGAATCTGTCACCACGTTTGAGACCCACCTGACAGCTGTCATGGACAGCCTCATCCGAGCCTCGGTCTGTGAGATTACCAAACTCTTCCAGGAGACGGTCAATGACTACCTCGTGGAGCTGTCACTCAACAGGAAGGAGAACGAGACTCTGAAGCTGCGGCTGAGGTTGACCGAGAACAAGCTGAGGAACGAACGCAAGTATGGCATGGGGTGGGCTGCGACCCGGCGGAGTGCCGGGCTCCAGGCCAACGAGGACAGACGAGGGCGGAAAAAACAAAAAGGTGAACTGGGGCCTTGTTTAATATTTGTCAGTGTCATCTTGTGTGCTGTATGTACAGTATATACCTGTATGTATGCGGATGACTGCTTTCAATCCTGTCTCTAGAGCTAACAATGGTAAATTCACCTTTTGGCTTGCTTGACTGATGATGAATGGAACTGCCTGTGCATGCAAATTCTACCCTACAAGGACCATCTTTATTTAGTACAAATGGAGATGTGTTGTCATTACATGTTCACTATTTGCAGTTTTTGAAACATGTGCTATATAGGGGGGGTTATAACAATGTATTGCAGACAGTGATTACGTGAAGACAGACACACTTGTTTTGTTGGAAACCATCTGGCAAGAGCTGATCTCTCTCTCTCCCTCCCTCCTCCCTCTCTTCCTCCCCCGCCTCCTCTTCATGCTCGCTCCCTCTGTCCTTCACCTCCCCCTCTCCTCTCTCTCCGCTGCATTCTGTCCCTCCC
>OOFJ01058382.1:5592-27027 GCA_900323375.1 Benthosema glaciale
CAGTGTCTCTCTCTCTCTCTCTCTCTCTCTCTCTCTCTCTCTCTCTCTCTCTTACTTCTTTACTGTGCTCTTCTCTCCTGCACTCTAATTTCAGCCCCTCTCTCCTCTATTATTATTTCTCCCTCTCCTTTCCCCTAACCCTCTATCTCTTTCTCTCTCCCCGTTGCTCCCTTTCCCATACTCTCTCAATCTCTCTCCTCTTACCCCCAAATTAAACCCCTCTGTGGTCTCTCTCTCTCCTCTCCTTTTCCTCCCCCCTCTCGCTACTCTCACTCTCCCTCCCTCTCTCTGGACAGAACGTAAGCCTTGGCCCCAGTGAGTAGAGCCATAATAGAGCCTTACTGGCAGAATGTGAGCTGACACTTCCTGGATGCCTGTGTGTTGAGCTATCTGGCTGAGGGGCTGAGGGAAAAGAGAAGAGGGCCTGGGGTTTTCATGGTGAATGCTCTTAGTACTGTGTGACACAAAAGAAATACAGAAGGTAGTGCAAAGAAGACAGTGAAACGTGTGTAGTGTTGGCACTGTACACAAAAGAATAGGAGAGATGGGAGTTGTATGTAGAGATAAAGTAGGAACCCCACAACAGATGTTTTAGAAATGATGTGAAGGACCAAAAAAAGATGATGGCGGCGGTAATGGTGATTATCTAAATAAGATAAGGAATGTGCGTGTTAGGGTGCCAGACAAAGTGAGGGTAAAGTGTTGGCTAGCCTTTTGGCCATATGCCCCATTTTGAAATCAATTTTTGATAGGGGGGCTGGATGAAGACAAAAACACAGGCCAGTGTTTCAACCAATCCGCGTTAGATCCCCGGGAGATTATGCGGAGCTTGCCTTGGACACAGGCGAGAGCTACACCACCACTTGGAAAATACACTGGGGAAAGAGAGGAATTTTCCCACCATATCATTGTGCATTCCGCATAAAGCATAGCGAAGAGCTGCCAGTACTAATGTGCACATCAATCAGTGATTTTACATGCATGAAATATTCGGAATAATAGTTCATATCCCTGTGAAGGCCACATTAGGGATGAGATGTTTACATGCATCTTCATATCCTAATGGTAAATATCGCTTCGTAGGCCTACATAAATAAACAGTATATTCGGACCACCATGGGACAGACCTTTCACCAACTGCAAAATAAACGTGCACATTATGGCAACTACCGGTTGTCAGAGTTATCAGAGTACTTGGATGCCAGTCTAAAATGTCAGTCATACAGTATGATACATCAATTTGGGAGAGATTGTCAATTTCCATAAAGTAGGGCAAGTGTTTCAACCGAGCCAGTACCATGGTGTAAAAGCAATGTGCACTTTACATGCAACAACATGATCATAAAACATTGTTTCAGAGTAAATAATGTAACTTTTGGTGCTCACATGCAAAAAACATACAGATGGCCTGTTTCTGAGAACGGGTCTGGGAAATCTTTTTTCACCAGAAAGTTTGCGGCCCGCCAGCTGGGCTTAGTACAGTTTCTCAACAAAATCACTTGTCCAATCTAGTACTATTCGCGCGTTCACCGATCCATGATGCCTGGCTCTGACAGCCCTTAACTCCCGTGTTGATGACCCTATAGACTTGTTCAGTTGACCTCCGTTGCCATCCTAGAGAATGCCAGTGTAAATATTATCGTCACTCCAGCTCTCCAGAGTTTCTTATAACTCAGTGTGACACACAGTCTACCAGAAACCCTCTTGCATGCCCACACAGAACAAGTCAACCTGTGATTCGTTTAAACAAAAGAGGGAACAGTCCTGCTCTGAGTTGGAGCAATAAACATTGCATTCTGTGGGACTGCTTCTGCTCCAAGCCAAATTTGGCTGTACTTTATCCCTCCATGTAGTAACGGTCAAGGAAGTCCTTGTACTTTTCAAAGCTGTGACAAGGCGTGCAAAGCTGTGCATGTGGCAGAGAGAGAATAGGTGGGTGGAACCGTGGAAGATAGGTGGGCATGGCTGTGGTGCACTCTTTGCTGAGAATTTGTGTCAAGAAAAATATGCTATTCTGTATTCTGTGTGGAAAAAAGGCAAAAAAAAAAAGAAAAACGAATTATTTCTAAAATATATTTTAGCAACGTTACATCATTTTTCAGTTTAGCATTTCAGGTTTATTTCAACCTGTTTCACACCTGTTTGAGTTATTGATGAGACGTCTGAGTGAGTGTCCATGACTAATTTCATTACTTATACAATGATCCGCATGTCCTGAACTCTCTTCACTGTCATTGAAATCCAAACCCTGTGTGACTCACCATGGCAGGTTAAACCCGTTAAAGACTGCTGTAAAATTAAACATTTTAACCTCGTTCGTCTTGTTGGCTCCATGCAAATTGCACTGTCAATTGTAAATCACATGTTGGTAATGTAACACTGCCTAAGCTAAGGGCTGACTTGGGAGTGGAAGGGACATCACGGTTGGTTGGAGACCCATGACTATACATGGAGAAGATATATTGCCCTGAGGGAGTGATCACTTGCACTGTCCTTCTCTTGATGATAGTGACCTTGATCCAGTTCTGTTATTCTTTGCTTGATATGAAAGTCCCCATGATATGAATAGAATTTAATAAAATTGGATTCTTGTTTGTTTAAGTGAGTTGGTTTTTATAATGTCATGATATCACCGTACACTTAATGCATAAAATAACAATAACAATTTCTGTGTCTACAACCTTACTGCGCCTGAGCAGAATTGCTTCTGGGTTGTTGATATCTTAAATTGCCAGTGGGGGCAGTAGCTGAAAGGTTACTTTACTAAAATTGGTTCAGTTTTCCCTCCATGAAAATACACTGCTGGCAGGCGTAAATGTGTAAAAAAGAAAAGAAAAAAAGGCTGGATTAATATCAAGCATATTGCAGCAGTAAAAGAGCATGCAGCAGACCTGGAGGAATAAAGGTTTAGAAAGTGATATTCATAACCCTAATCAAATAGAGCAAAACTGCAATACATAATACCATGTGCATTTCATAAAGATCAGTCAAAAGTAACCATATAATCATATCACTATAAGAAGCTGTTCAATAGGAGTATAGCAGGATCAGGCCAGGGTCCATGACCAAACAAACCAAACAACCATATTGACTTGTCATCAAGATTATTCATAGATGTTTTTTCTGTGCCATTATCTTCCAGCATGTGATGACAAACATTGGGGTCCAAGCTGCAGTCAGGAGTGTAAGTGTGAGAATGGAGCATTCTGTGACCCAGTCAAGGGAACCTGCCAGTGTCTACCAGGATACATAGGGCGATACTGCGAGGACCCCTGCCCAGCTGGCAATTTCGGCAAGGGCTGTCTGCAGAGGTGCAAGTGTGGAACAGGGGGGTCGTGCGACAAAGCAACTGGAGAGTGTCAATGTCGGGAGGGATTCACTGGCACACTGTAAGCATTACCTAAAGATATTTACATCTGAAGATATTTACACATAGGTGTATGAAGCACATCTGAAAATATACACAGATCTTTCTATGGCCTTTAGTTTAGGGGCCCTTATGTTGTTGTAAATATCCGATCTACAAGCTCACAATGTGTCACGTTGCAAGTTGTGAGCTTGTAGATTGGCTATTTGCGGTGAAGAGATTTGGTATAGATGGAAAAATGGGGGGGGGGGTCTAAGTATAGATCCCTGGGGAACCCCGGTCAACAAAGTATTATCAGGTTTAAAGTAACATAGTCACCTTAAATTTAAGTAACAAAGTGAAAGTTGGAAATTGCAGTTTTGTGTTTTTTACAGAAGTCTCGTTTTATGACAGCTTAGTAACTTGATTTTCTAAACAAGCGGACAACAGCATATTAGGCCTCCTCCTCCTGAGTCCTGGCACAGGCTGCAGCATAATTTGGTTCTTATAATGCTACATTTATAGTGGGAAAAAGACCCTGATGGACCATGCTGTTCCATGAGTCATCAGTTACCGCCCTGTGTTTTAGAAGTCCCTGTGGATGAGTATAGGGAATGAAAACCTAACCACTAGGTATTAGTGAAAATACTTTATATTCAGCAGCAGACAATTTTAAAACAACAATACAGCTTTATAAAAAAATGGTCTGGCTCGCACAACTAAGTGTAGAGCTCCTTGGGGCGTAGTTTGTGTTTGAAGTCAGTTACTAAGCCTATAGGTTGCATTAGAAAATGACAGTAAATAATGATGAGTTCTACCGGGAGTGGGATATTTAACCACTTGAGCCCTATATAATATAATTGTGTGTTGTATGATGATAGCAGATCTACAAGCTCACACCGCATCATATCGTGATGCGTTGTGTAATGTTGGGGAAATAAGTTTTGGAATATTTTCCAAAATAGGGCCACCAGATGATCCATTCCATATACAGTACCAGCTGTATTTCAAATGATAATGTATAGCTTCAAAAGGCTGGCTCAGGATTCAGTACTGTACATCAAACTTAACAAAAGCCCTATGTTCCACACTGCTATTGCATGCAGCTCTAGCCTCCCAGCTCGATCGCTGTCAGAACAGTCAAACCTTGCCTGCCAGTGAGTGGTGACATCAGTAGATTACTCTTAAATGTGGCCAGTTTATAGAAAAACATTTGTTCTCTATACCTAAAGAGGCAAAAACCATTTAGTTAATCTGTCAAGAAAGTCATACTGCACTGAATTGTTGCTCAATGTTTTGACTAAGTTCTTATTAACAGTTACGCCTTCTCTGTTCCCCAGCTGTGAGAAGGCGTGCCCTAGGAACCGATGCCCTCTTCGATGCCCCTGCCAGAATGGGGGCATTTGCCAGGGCAAAGGTGTCTGCGCCTGTCCCCCTGGGTGGACGGTACGTTTTAATGTTTTACAGATGTTAGGTTGGCCCTGATGTTGATAAAATTCCTGATGTGTTCCAAATTTAAAACTTGGTCTGAGGTGGAATGTGTTGTTTTCATCTGGAGTAGATCCCAGGGCGTGCAGCGCACTGATGTTTCACAATCTAGTGAATGAGGTTGCTTGTCAGCACGTCACCCTCCTATTTTTGGAAACACCCTACACTTACGTACTGATAAATTGTTGTAATGCACATTTCCTTTTTTCTTACACCTGATCTGTACTTGGTTTGCGAATCAGGTCAGATATTTTTAGTGCGCAACACTGGCGTGGAACAAAGAATAAATCAAATATTGAAGATAATTGAGCTCACATAAATTGCTGTCAGAATGCTAATGATGTTCCCATGGTGAGGTGTTTAGGTTAAGGATCCTATTTTGATTCCATGTTCTCGCCATTTCTCTCAAACTACTTTTCTATGTTGCCCCACAGGGTGCTGTGTGTACAGAGCGCTGTCCAGAGGGTAGGTTCGGCTCTAACTGTGCCCAAGAATGTATGTGCCACAACAGGGGCCACTGTGACCCGGAAACAGGGCAGTGCCAGTGTGCTGAGGGTTTTACTGGAAACAGGTATGTGCCAACTACTAGGAGTTGCTTGTCCCCAGTTAATTAACTGGGTGTTTTCCCGCCTCTGTACTGTACTGTAACTTCTGGTGTTTGTCCCTCAGATGCAGTGAGGAGTGCTCAGTAGGAACCTACGGTGTGGACTGTAAAGGCGTGTGTGACTGTGCTAATGGTGCACGCTGCTTCAACATTGACGGAAGCTGTCTGTGTGATTCGGGCTTCAGAGGGCCACAGTGCCACGACAGGATGTGTCCTCATGGCAGCTACGGCCTCCACTGTGAGCGCACGTGCCTGTGCCAAGACAAGCACACACTCAGGTAGGTCTTGGTGCTGAGCAGAGGTGTAAAGTAAAGTCAGAACAGTTGTTAACTTAAGTATTTCCATGTATTGATATTTTATAGTTCTACTCCATTACATCTCAGAGGCAAATTTTGGACATTTTACTACACTGGAAAAATAATATCTCGGAATCTAAATCACTGATTTCGATCCTAATCAAAACACTAGTCGCGGTATAAGAATTCATGCCTCGGTTGGTCGCCGATACTCCTGCAAATGTTTTGGTTAGATGCTATGCTATCTGCACAACAAGATGGAGTCACTGGGTCACCTTGAAAAGGGCCTTGAGGCTGCAAATAGCTGGGCACACCAATTTATTGGTTCTAACTGATCAACTGTTTTCCTTTGTTATCATTGGCCAGCTGTCATCCAATGAAAGGCGAGTGCACATGCCAGCCAGGATGGGCGGGGCTGTACTGCAACGAGACCTGTGCCCACGGTTACTACGGACACGGTTGCCTAGAACCCTGCCTGTGTGTGAACGGAGGGGTGTGTGACGGTGCCAGCGGGCACTGCCAGTGTGCCCCTGGGTATACGGTGAGTGAAAAGCATCATGGCATCATGGAAGTCAGGACAAGAAACATCTGTTTGGTATTTTCCACGTCTGTGTGGTGACAAGACATACAGCTCGAACTGTACTCGATAACGCATAACAGACGTGCATAAAAAATGTGGCACCACATTGTGTCATCAGTTCATCTATTCCGCATTAAGCCATGCAGCTGTATGACATATTTTCTGCATGCCATCATCAACTGTAAAAAGTATCTTCTGGTGTCTCTAATTTATATTTAGTCATATACAGTGTCAACATCGTCGTATAACAAAGTTTAAATGAGGCTTGTGTCTCTGTGTACTGTACAGGGCCTTCACTGTGAGAGTCCCTGTAAGAGTGGCACCTATGGCAAAAACTGCTCCCTGGAATGTTCCTGCATCAACTCTGTGGACTGCTCACCCATAGATGGCACCTGTTTCTGTAAAGAGGGTAACTTAGTTGTTATTGTTCCTGTCATGTGCTAAATACTGTAGCAGATCTGCAACCGCAAACTCAACAACATTTACAACAACAGTCACACAACACCCATCACAACAGTGTGACGGGTTGTGACCTTGTAGATAGGCTATTTTCGGAATGCTACACTACAAGTGCTTAGTGCAACTAAGTACAAATCAGACTTTGGCTCTTTAACTAAACGTGACAGCCCCAGTATGAAGAAATTCAATATTAAAACATGGTGTTGATTAATGATACGTAGCTTGCAGAGTTAGTTCAGTCAGAGATACTCGAGTGGCTTCATGCTATGCTCATGGGCGCATACATACAAACGTACATGAGTATTACAATGGTAATACACGTTTCATTTGTCATACGCCATTCGCTGATGTGTCAGTCAGCTGACCGGGTTATTTAAGCTCACCTCAGTCTCTATTCTTCCTGCTGTCATCCTCCTGCTGTCATTTGTCTCTGGACTGTTGGTATGCGCCTGTTTGCTCCCGCCGCCTCCCCAGCACCACCAGTGGGCCCTGCTATTTGTTTGTTCCCCATGGGTCGTTGTTATTTTATATCTATCTCCTTGCTCTTAATGTTTTATGATGGTGTTTAATTGTGCTGAGCAGGGAGAAAAATGTAGCAGATAATAAAATATTATATGGACATTTGTATTCATTCTATAATACATATTGGTAAAATCTATTTGTGAGTTATCTGACTAAACTGTTAAAGTTATTGGCTATTTTGAAATATTGCTATTTCATATTCAGACATTATAAGCTATTTGTTTCCAAAGCCAAGGGCATCAAATGGAATATTCAAGGCAGGCAGTGAGGCAGTCATCACATGTATTTTTAATACGGATTGTACATGAGCTGAGATGATATTCAATGTGTCTCGCTTGCTGAACACATTGACACTAACGAATGATGACACAATACGTAAAGACGAAATAAACTGACTGACTGGCCCTTGTGTGTCCCCACCCAGGCTGGCGAGGGAGGGACTGTTCGCTCCCCTGCTCTGAGGGTACATGGGGCCCAGGCTGCAACGCCACCTGCCAGTGTGCCAACGGGGCAAAATGTAACCCTGCAGATGGATCCTGCACCTGCACAGCAGGCTGGCAGGGGGCGCTGTGTGATGAACCCTGCCCGGTGAGTTATTTGGAAGTTGAGTGGGACAGGACATGGTAGCCATTTTTATTTAAAATCTAAACGTTATACAGTATTGTATAACGTTTTGTATTGCAACACTGTGTAGCCTATGGTGAAATGAGCTGTAGTACTCCTCACTAATATAAATTAAAAAGTGCAGGTTTCATAAATCAACAGCTATGGATGGATCTTATTACTTTATGTCCTTGAACAAGACACTAAACTAACTCCTTTCCTTTCAAACTTCTCAGGATAAGAGCATGAGCTAAATGTGTAACAATTAAATGTGCAATATTGCTCTTTTCTGTGAGTAAAAAAAAAAAACACGCAAGGGTTACATATTGCTATCATGGTTTTACAATAGTAATGCTGACATATTTACTGCTTACCTCATCCTATGTGCGGCTGAGTATTTGTCTTTACTCTGCCAAACGGCCATGCTGTCACTATGCATCTGATGACACACTGCCAGCCTAGTACTTTGTTAGATTCTCGCTGTGCTGGCCAAATGGTAGAGATATTCCCCTGACGGTACCTCGCCTGTTGTTGGCATGTGCTCCCATGTGCAGATGGGCATGTTTGGGCCAAGCTGCCTGAAGAGCTGTGATTGTGTCCATGCCGACGGGTGCCAGGGTACCAACGGGGAGTGTCGGTGTTTGCCAGGGTGGTGGGGTAAGTAGGGAAGTCCTCCTGATGCCTGTGCCAAGTTGGCTAAGGAAGCAGAGACAAGTCTGGTCCAGTATGAGCTACAGGTCTCTCTCTGCCTCACCCCCAGTCCCTCTCTCTCTCTTTCTGTCTCTATTTCTCTCTGTCTTAATTCACTTCCCAGCAAACAATTTTGCAGTGTATGTGTCATGTTACTTAAATGGTGGGTAATGTCTCATTCTGGGATTGGAAAATCCATCCCACTGTGCTCTCCAGGTGCTCGCTGCAGTGAGCCGTGTCACGATGGCCTGTGGGGGCGCCACTGTAACCAGAGCTGTTTCAAACGCTGCCCCAACAGTGACACATGTCTAAGGGACACAGGCGCCTGTGTCTGTCGCCCCGGCTACTGGGGAGCCTCCTGCCAGAACAGTGAGTGTCATGAGGCCAGCAACACTCAGATGTAGTTCCCATCAGGCTGTTAATTAATGCTGTTAATGTATTAATATGCGTGCGTGCGTGCGTGCTGTATATATGCATTATCCCACTACCCTGCACTCTCTCTCTCTCTCCGTCTCAGAATGCAGAGCTGGTATGTATGGTGACCAGTGCGGTATGTCATGCCCATCCTGTGGCCAGTCCTACCGGTGTCATCATGTGACTGGAGAGTGTGATTGCCTTCCTGGTTACACCGGACCCAGCTGTGATCAAGGTCAGCATTAACACTAACGACACAATTACACTGGCAGGAACACACAGCCCTGTGTACGTTGTAGATTAGAGCCCAGCATGGATGAAAGAGCCCATCGCACCGCACGACATTTATTAGGATCAGCTTTATTGTCAAATTACAGTGTTACAGGTGTAAAGAAGTGGGTGAAAAAAGATGTTTTGCACAAGCTTTGTACTAACAGTTGCAGTTTTCAGGAATGGGAAGAAGAATAGCCTTAGAAAATGATACGTAATGCTAGTTACTATAATCATATTGCAAATCAAGTGAATTGAACAAGTAATAAGTTAAAGCATTTCAACTGTTGAATGTGATTCATTCACAGCTTGTCCGGCAGGCTACTATGGTAGGCAGTGTTCCGAGGTGTGTATTAATTGCGCCAACAACTCCACGTGTAACCACAGAAATGGTCAATGCGAATGTCTGCCTGGCTGGACAGCACCCGACTGCTCAATACGTGAGTTGGACATGTTCACATAAAGCTGTAATACATACCTGACCGTAATTATGTGAGCAGGAACTGTTGGATACTGTATCATTAAACAGTAATCTTTGAGTATCTATTTGTAATATAATATAACATATTATACTTTAAAATAGTAAAATTCTGTACATTTCTGCACAGCCTAGGTCTCACTCCATGTTTTATCTTTTTATCTACTGTATTCCACAGCCTGTACTCCTGGCAGGTTTGGCCCTTACTGCGGCCAGACCTGTTCGTGCCCGGCCAACTTTAATTGCAACCGCTACACTGGAGAGTGTGTATGTGGGAGTGAACAAGAAGATGACTGCAAGCAAGGTGTGGAGAGGAGCATGATTAACATACACTCACAGAGATAAATCAACCGGAAGCTCCCAAATTCAATTCAGAATCAATAATATTCTGTATAGTGGGTATGCGTGTGACATCATCATCATACCCGGAAATTATGCATGAACGCCTAGTGGCAAAAAACTACTTTCTGGCCCTGACAGCCCATATGCATCCAAACAGAAAAGTCCTATCTGATTGCATTAAACAACATTAAACAATGTTAAACTCACTTTGCCACTCAACTCAACACGTCAACCTACTGTGTAGTAGGGTAGTTTAACAGCAGTATTCAGTAACTTGCATGAAGCTAGAAACTATGTACACTATGTATATACAATATACACTATAGAGGCTGTTTTAGCAACCATCAGCTAGGTGAAGCTGAATTTAATAAAGGTCTACCTTTTTCTTCACGTGGCATTGTTACGACCCAGGCTAGGGGTCACCAGGTGTATTGAAAAATATGGACTCCCTCCCGGTTCCCATAACAGTGATTTATTATAGAGTTTGAAACATGGGTAAGTTGGTTACCTCAGGGTGGGCCCCTGGACACTCTAAAACAAAAGAAACCCCTATTCTTACCTATACCAAACGAAACAAAATAAACTAAACATCAGAAAACAAACTGATAACAAAAATAAGAAAGGCCACCCACCGCTACAATAATTATTCTGTAAACTAACCCACATTCAAATGAATTCAAGTGGATGGCAGGATCCACACCACAGTTATGATAACATCATTGTGGATGCTCACATAATTATCATCAAAGTTATTGTTATCGTGCTTTGTGAGGGCAGACCTTTATAGGGTTACTGTCACATAATGTTGAGACATCATTACATGTTCTATAACACCACATTAAAGGTATATTCATTGATTTCACTTAATTCAAATATATTTTTTATTATTCTTTTTGGATAATCCTCCCTACTATAGATTGTACTGACCATATAAGGAGTTCCTCCCTGTCCCCAGTTAACTCCTGTGGTCAAAAAAGGTTTTGTTTTTGGCTAGGGTTAGCCAGCCTTCATCCAATTATCAGGATGAGAGGGGCCTTCCTCCAATCATGATCGAGTGGGGGCAGGCCTTGGTGCTTGTGCTGTTGGCCGGTTGCGTGTCCCCCCCCCCCACTGTAGAGCGTGTGCATGTGCACATCTTGTTATCGGTGCGGACCGTGGTTTTTCCAAATCACTGAATGCTCCTTTAACCCTGGAATCGCTATTTTGGGAATGTCATTACAGGCAAAACATTTTTAAAATGTGCATACATTTCAAAACCATCTTATCTATAAAGTATATAATAGGGCTTATAGGTGGTTTAAAGTATTACCATTCATCCCTGTGTTTTTTTTGTTTCTTATAATCTACACTGCAGTGATATTAATGTCTCATCATCTCTCCGCTCACAATGCTGTGTTTTCTTTTTTGTCCCATTCAACAGACTCCACAGAGTTGTCAGGGAGTGTGATGGTGCCTCTTCCCCCCAGCGAGAGGGAGTCGTGGGGGGCCATCGCTGGCATTGTGGTGCTGGTCTTCCTGGTGGTGGTGCTGCTGGCGTTGCTGCTGCTCTACCGCCGCAGACAGAAGGACAAGCAGAACAATGCGCCTACAGTCTCCTTCTCCACCACGCGTACAGTCAACTCCGAATATGCTGTCCCAGGTAGGAGAATGGACTGTGTACACCACAAGGTCCCAAAAATAAGATATGAGTGATCCTAAATTAATAATTTTTAATTAATAAATTATTATTTTAAAATGGAATTCTCAATATCTTTCGTTGATTTTAAGGCTACAGCTATGCCCATAAAACACTGATTAAAGGAATAGTTCACCCCCCTAATAATTTTTATTTCAGTTATTCATATTCACGCCATGAAGCTTGAATTAATGGAGAATTTTTGTTTTTCTCATTCCTTTACTACAGTGAGTGAAGAATCCAAAAATGAAAATGATTAACAACAGAAAAACTATATAATAAAATCTATTCATAAACTCCACATCTCAGTCGAATCCAAGTGTCCTCGCTGTTTGCAGTCATATCCTCAGTACTTCCAAAACAAAGCATTTTCTCTCAACCTCTACTATTTAACACACTTTGGATAAACACGCACGGAACATGGAGGTTTTAACAATAGTTTAGCTGTTGTTAATCTTGGTCTCCTATTTCTTTTTTATATTCTTGACTCCACGGTGTTATAATCAAAACTAAATATGAAATAAAGAAACAGGCATGCAGTACTGTACATAGGTAACCACTTGGATTCAAACCTGGGAAACCCAACATCTACAGTACCATGCTCCCTGGTCAGAGAGATAGTAGGCGTATTGTTGTAGAAGAATGGCTACTCTCCCATACATAATAGTCCTGGAATGGCTTTGATAGTAACATGATTCTGTATGGCTTTGATAGTAACATGAATCTGTATGTGCCTGGTTTTCAGATGTTCCTCACAGTTACCACCACTACTACTCCAACCCCAGCTACCACACTCTGTCTCAGAACAGACCTCCGCTGCCACACCTCCCCAACAACCATGACCGTGCCATCAAGGCAAGTGACATGGCAAAATCTGTACGACTAGCAGCAAAACCAAAATGCTAATCTAGTTAGGCCGTGGGTTGTTGTGACATGATTACTTCTTAGTCACTTCCAAGGAATACAGAGAAAAACAGAAATGTAATTGTACAACGGAACCTATGGTTCAGGAGTTAAATGCCAAAGGGTAAAGCTGTCTGGTATAGTGGATTTGAAAGCTCTGGTGCAGCGTGTCTTCCAGCTGCATGCAGCAGTACACAAGGTCACCTGTGCAGCTGTCAGATGCACAAACAAACTGGGGTGGAAAAATAATCTCCGCTTCTCAGCCCTCCGGCCTCGCATAGATAATTTGTTTATTTGCCGAATCTAACAAATTTAAACAAAATGTAACTGTAATTGCAGTCTGGGTCTATAAAGTCATTACACTTATAACATTGCTGTGGCTCCATCAACATGCTGCAATCAATTTAATTTATTATTCTGGATAATAATCACATGTTGATTGGGTGCCTTTTGCTTTGGCAATGTAAACGTATGTTTTCTCATGCCAATAAAGGCCTTTGAATTGAATTGAATTGAAATTGAGTGTTTATTGTGTCCATCCAACAGAACACAAACAACCAGCTCTTCTGTAGTGTCAAGAACACGGAGAGAGAGCGGCGGGGTCTGTTTGGAGTTGAGAGCAACGCCACCCTGCCTGCAGACTGGAAACACCACGAGCCCCGAAAAGATCAAGGTCGGTCTCAGAAACTGTCCCACTGTTTCACTGGAAAACTGTAACATCATGGTGGAACAGAACATCACATGCAAAACGGCAACATCTGTCACATTATGTGCAACAGAAAATCACATGCAAAACGGCAACATCTGTCACATTTCTGTGGAAAGGTAAATCACATTTCAGTACAATCATGTGCGCAGAAAGGAGCTGTGAAAGGTGAAGAAAACAATGCGACCGTTATTGAAAACACCAGCATTCACCATGCCTTCACCTGGTACTGATTTTCTGTCTCCAGGACGGACTTTCTGCTTTTTATTAGTTTGCCATAAAAGAAAAATAAGATGGCTGTTTTTTTCTTTTAATCTTTACAGGAGCTTTTGGAATCGACCGTAGTTACAGCTACAGTGCCAGCCTCGGGAAGTATTACAACAAAGGTAGTTTATTACCTTGCTTCCACCTTTCTGTTTGTAATTACTACTAAACCGTTTGTGTTGAGTGTTGAGTTTTCTTTTAACCAGTTCAGCAATGTCATTTCAACTTCAATACTTTCAATTTCACTATTTAAAACAAACAAAGCAACAGAAAACATGAAATATCAAAATAGTTTGCCAAATAACAACTTAAGACAATTCCAGCACTATTGCATTGTCACAGTTTGGCTTTTGTTTTCTCTAGATCAGTGGTTTTCAACCTGTTTCACACCAAGGTCCATTATTTATTCAGCATTTGAGCCACAGATCACCATTTTATGGGATTTAGCCTCTCAGACCCAAGACTTATATTGTGTTATCCCTTGGATAAGATTGTGTACACAATTCTATGCTGTATTGATGTTGGTACCATAGGAGATCAAAATAACAATTATTCTACATTCTCAAATTGCATAGGCTTCTTGTAAATAAAATAATGCAGATGTTTAACAACAATTTAACTCTTAAGAGTAAAATGAAACCAAATGGACCCATTTGGTTATCATTTAGCTGGGCACCACCTGGAACCCCCTCAAGGAACACTGGTGGTCCAGACCACTGTTTGAAAACCACTGCTCTAGATGTCACGATGACCTTTTCGATGTGCAACTGTGTTGGCCTTGGATTGGCCGCTGTGTTGTAACCTCTCCTCCATTGCCTCCATTATGAGCAGAGCTGAACGGCACTGCCGCGGCCAGCAGCAGCTCTCTGAACAGTGAGAACCCATACGCGACCATCAAAGACCTGCCCGGCCTGCCCTTCTGTCCAGCAGAGTGCAGCTACATGGAGATGAAGTCAGCTATGCCCAGAGACAGAGCGTATACCGAGATCAGCCCTCCGCCATTCCACACTGCCACTTTGCGCAGAGGTGAGGGCAACTTTAATTGTATTTATGTTCAAGTCCATCCCCAGCTGATGTGCTTCATTTCATGATAGTTAGGGCTTTCAGGCAGGACATGTGTTCTGTATTAATTCATGACTACTTTGTCCTCATCTCAATCACCAATCACTTTAAATAGCCATAACTACATGATTTTTACTCAATCAGGCTACAACTTTAATGGTGTTAGAAATTGTTTGGGAAATGTACTATCAGCAACAGGCAAATGTATACAGATAATAATAATATAATTTGAGAGCCAGATCATTGGACGCTGTAGTGTAGCAGAACACACTTGATAAAAAATGTTCCCTTTTGTATTACAGGCTTAAGATATACATAATCAGATGATAGTAGTTATCCTTCTGTATTTTATTTTCTTAAATGTTTGTCCTCTTGTGAATAGGACCTTATAGAAACATTGGTCTGAATCAGAATATACCGCTATGAAAAAGACAAACCCTGTAGTGCCGTTTAACATCGTCTCATATTGCTTTTGGGCAATGTTTGACAGATGAGAAGGATGGGTTTCCTCACAGCATGTCTGAATGAATGGGCATCTTTGTTTACATGGAAGTGAGGAAAGGTCGTTTGGAAAGGAAAGGGAAGAGCAGAGAACAGGAAACAAGAGAGACTAGGGAAGTCCCTTAGTATGGCAGGTTAGAAATATCATGTACAACATAGGATTCTAGAATTATCTCTTTTACATCATACCGGACCCAGTATGATACTGACTGGGTGTATCTACACGTGGGAACCAGGGACTCCCAGGTAAGGGGCACTTGAAGGGGTTCCATGGGGTCCCAAGCCAAAATAGTTAATATAGCATCAGAATCAGTTTAACCACTTTAACCCTATTTTATACTTTGGCCTGTGAGGAGCCTGATGTGACAGAGCCTGACATCCCAGTGACAGGGCTGCCTGTCACATTCTGCCATGATACAGAACACTGACATACTACTGCCATGCTACTGTACTGACATGATACTGACATGCTACTGCCATGCTACTGTACTGACATGATACTGACATACTACTGCCATGCTACTGTACTGACATGATACTGACATACTACTGCCATGCTACTGTACTGACATGATACTGACATACTACTGCCATATGCTACTGTACTGACATGATACTGACATACTACTGCCATGCTACTGTACTGACATGATACTGACATACTACTGCCATGCTACTGTACTGACATGATACTGACATACTACTGCCATGCTACTGTACTGACATGATACTGACATACTACTGCCATGCTACTGTACTGCCATGATACTGACTTGCTACTGCCATGATACTAAAATGCTACTGCTATGACACTGACATGATACTGACATGATTCTGACATGCTACTGCCATGATACTAAAATGCTACTGCTATGACACTGACGGGACACTGACATGATACTGACATGCTACTGCTATGATACTGATGGGACCATGCTACTGCTATGATACTGACATGCTACTGCTGAGGATGACCTAGAGACTGCCATGATACCGACGTGACAGTGACATGACACTGCATGATGCTGATATAATACTGACACGATACTGAACATGATAGTGATATTAAAATGATACATACACGATACTGATAAAATGATAGTGATCAAAATAAATGTATAGCCGGCTTAGCCGCACGGCGCACATTCATAACTGCCAATGCCAAATGTTTTATCATGGACACCGAGACAAGATCAACATTTCGGACTGACAAGCTGCCTTCTTCAGGGTGGTGGTGACTGATATGATAGTGACCATGATACTGACATGATGCTGATTATGGTATCAGCAGTATGGTATCAGTATTATGGTCATTATACTCGGACTACAGTCATTCATTAACTGCTTTAAAAACTAAAAAGCATAATAATAATAATAATTATTATTATTATTATAATTATATATATAAACCCCCAAAACATCTTCTGACTCCTTCCTTATTAAAAAAAAACGTGTGTATTAAACATGACAATAGTAATGCATAGGAGGAGAAGTAAGTATAAAGCTATGCTTATATAAATAGCAAGTAAAAAAAGAATAAAAACGTCAACAGTGAACTTAATCATACGTTTAAATCTCTTTTACAGAGCGTCAGAGTTCCGTTGGTCATGCCCCCCCAGATCAGGAGATGCAGAACCACTACGATCTCCCTGTCAACAGCCACATTCCTGGACACTACGACCTGCCACCTGTCCGTCGACCACCCTCCCCATCCCGCAGGAGAATGGCGCAATGACAAGTACATTAATAGATCAGACTGTATTATACTTTTTCAAAAGAAAGTTACAGAATACAGATCAGAAGAACCCTGCCCACGCCCAGGCTAGACCACCCACCATATCCAGTGCCACCCACAAACAATGGAGGAGGATCAGTCCTATGGAGGAATCATTTTTGTTCCCTTTTAACTGTTGTGTGAACACTACCCCCTGGTGGATCAAAATGGTACTTGCCTCACCATGACAGACTTGTGATCCAGTCCATGGAGCCAACAGTCTCTCTGTGTTGGGATGGGAATGGATGGACTGTGGCGGCGCCACTGGTTCTTTGTGGACAAAAGGAAGGACACGTGTTCCGTTTGAGTTGACCAAAAATGGCTTGCATATCACTGCTGTGCTGTTTGATGAAAACCTCATATCTTCAGTCCAGAGTCAGAAAAGATACAAACCAAAACTAGAACAATTTCAAATATAAAATATATGGATTCTCTTTGAGTGCCATGTATTAATTATTGAATTCATCCGCCAGTGCCAGTGTTTTTCAGTGTTTTTACCTTTTTTTAAGAGCCAACTGCAGCCTGCGCGATGTGTCCAGGATATAAACAAAGCTACATGCGGGAGCCAGCGAGGAACGTGTCTCCTTTCACACTGCGAGAAAGAAAATTAACCAACCATTGGTTCATGAGTTAGGGGTTGTGGAAATAAGCTTGTTTTGACCAAAAACACAGCCTGGGGAAAAAACAATCTGAGAGAAATCCCTTTTTCTGAATGAAATAACAAGGGCCAGCTGAGATCCCCCACCCCACACTTCTGGTTCCTGCCTGTTTCCTAGCAACCAAGTTTCATTGAGACGGTGGGGACAAGCTCCCTCTACTGTTTAACACTGAAAACACAATCTCAGCTTTCTCTGCTTTGGCACCCAGGACTTGGCAAAAAAAAACTTTAAATTTGCCCATATGGAAATGGTATATTTTTCCACAGCAGGAACATCATGAATGTAATTGTACTGTGCCAAACAACATTTGAAGATTCTCATGGCTTTTGCATTTGGCAGATAATGTAACTGGCACCTTACTGTAGATTATCCTCTTTTTTTGTTTTTTGAATGACTTTTAAGCCAAATATTCTGTTGTAATTACAGTTCATGATCATGCCCATGTAAGAACTTTCAAGGTGTTTTTAAATTGTCTTAAGGACTTTATGTGCAGTAGATCGTTTGCTTACTATGCCCACATATTTTTGAATGTAACCCTAACCTTGTAGATAATGTAAATAAAAATGGCAGCACTTTTCAAGAATGTCTTTACTTATGAGTTAAATACGAAAGAAATATATCCAAAGATTTGCGCCACATTTTCACGATTTCTCAAAAATAGCTTAAGTACAAAATAATGCTTAGAACTAATAGGCGTTCCCGCCCAAAATGTGTTAAAGCTCTGAACTGCATCTCCTGGAAAATAATTACCAAGAAATCATCTCTGGGAAAAGCATTTTAATTGGTATTATCCTTGGAAAAAGAAAGCGCAAAACAACATTCATTGATATCATAGCTTTTCCACAATGGTATTTGGCCCACTCGAAACAAAAGGTTAAACTTCATATTAATTGCTTACAAGTTGAAATCCTTTTCAGTGACCATTTTGAAGCCAATTCTGTTCTGTATCAAGCCTTGAAGGGTGGGTTTAGGATTTTAAGCACAAGTGGCACAATTCAGTTTTTATTTTAGTATCAGTCAAAACTACATAGTTCATAGTAAATCACATGGAAGAGAAAACCATTTCTGTACACCCATTTAGTTTAAAATGTCTACACTTCCTAAAGCTTTCTTACAGTACATGATCTAAATATAAATGGGTTGACTCCTAAAGCTTACTTGTTACTTTACAGTACATGATCTAAATATAAATGGGTTGACTCCTAAAGCTTTATTAGAGTACATGATCTAAATATAAATGGGTTGACTCTTAACTTTGATGATAGATACTCAAAGCCTTCAGATGGGCTTCCGCAAATCCTGAACTCACCCTTAAATAATTGTTCCAAGTGAAAATGTTTATCACTCGACACATCAGTGCAAATAATAAGCCATTAGAAATTGAATGAGCACTATGAATACAGACAACCATGAAGTTATGCAAATACAGGTATGCAATATAATTATCGCTCATTATCTCAGAGCAGAAATAACTAAACATAATTGGCGTTTTCTGCCCCATCTCTACAAAAGAGTAAAAAAATAATCTATTTTGGCAGTAATATTTTGCAAGTACAATAACATACCGGTAAGTATATTGCAAGCACAAGTACAATACAAAAATATTGCAAAAAACCTTATCAAGTACTCAAAAAAGATGTCAATACTCAATATACTCTGGAGTACAAACGATTCAAGCTGCCACACTAAAATACAAGTCTACCTGCTGTGCATAACTGGCGAGGCTGTCAATAAATGCTGCTCTTTAGGCAGCAAAGTGAAAAGGAAAACATCCCTACACACTCACGTCCCAAAAGCATGCCTGAGAAGTTACAAAGCTTGTAAACCTTTAGAAAAAGGGGGGAAATACTTTTAGGAGATAAGTCAAGCGGACGACTTACAGTCACAAGACCGCGATACAAAGCATGTGAGCAAAAAACACATTAAGTGCCAATAACCTGTCCGTCGTTTAAAACAGGTTGTATTAAGGCACTGTTTGTATAACTGGTGCATGAATCAGTTATAGTTACTACCATTGCACGCTGGAAGTAGATGCACATAGAGCTCTGCAGTATATAAACAATACTGAATAAGAATATAAATCTAATATAAATATCTGGGGAAAAAATTGTAGTAAAGAGTTGAACACTGGTACTGTATTGAAACAAAACATCTTTGGAATTATGTCAGAAAACAAAAGGTACATCCAGCTAAGACTAAAGCCTAATTTATGCCTTTCTGCAAAAGGTGTCATAAATTTGACTTAAGACTCATTATCCACAATCCGTATCTTCAAATATATTCAGCAAGCAAACATGACAAAACAATTTTTCCCCATCAAATGTCCAAAACATGGCATCATAATCATCATAATCAAACAAAAGCTTTGATATAAGAGATAATCCTTTTTCTTTCCTTTTCATTATTCTACAGTTGAAATAAAAATGATAAGGCGTGTATGTTTCAGGCAAAAGTGAAAGTTAGGAGTGAAACAATGGTTCAGCTTCGTAGAGCATACACCTGCCAAATGCCCAGGCCTTATATTAACCTGACTTTATGCAACGTTGTAGGACAAGAACTTTCTTGGTGTGACTTGAGTGATACCTTGATTTACCAGAATAAACTAAGACGTTTGCCTTTACCAAAGATGGCACATACTTACTCACATTATGGCATAATGTATAATCGATCAGCTGTAAACTCATTAGACAGAAATACTTGACATTACTAGATATTACTGACAATGAATGCAATGTGATTTCTGACAGTTACATGGTGTTAAAATTTGTCCCAAACGGAGGGTCAGGACCCATTTTTATGGGTTGTGAGTAAATATCAAAATGAAAACGAAAATGATTTCATGAATCAAATAAACCAAATCAAAGAATTTCCTTCTTTAAAAATAAAAATAAAATAAAAGGTAACAGAGCTAAAAAAACAAATAACAGAGCTACAAGCTCACAACACATCACGATGTATGTGAGCTTGCTTATAGATCATCTATTTTCACTAGTTTGGGTCCCATGGAAACACCAATTTGTCTTTTGGGTCTTTTGGGAACCACTGCTCTACACCACTCTGTATAGCATTGTACAGTACATACGTCTTGCCCGCTTATGTATAGGGTCAACTGGGACTATATCTCGCTTAACTACAGTAAGTTGCATTCAGAACATACCAGGGCCCTGACCCCCTGGTTTTTTAGATGAACCTCTCTCCTATTCAGTCCTGACCGGGTTCAGAAGCTGTGCGTGTTGAGGATTGACAGCCTGGCTTTTGCATAATTATGAAACCCCCGATCAAAGCATACAGTATGCACTGGTCAATAGAGATCAGAAGTTGGTACACGCACACACATGCGTGCTTGTGTGCTTTGTGTATGGAATAGAACAAACTACAAGCAACAGGTGAGCCCACATGCACCAATATAACTAGAATATACAAGCTCAAAAGCTAAAGAAGAAAATATCACGCCCCATTTGCCAAAGCCCATCTAACCTGCAGATTATTTGGAATACAAAAACAAAAGACCACAAAAGATCGTAGAAAAAAGAAAATAACAAAACAATTCCCACTGGTAGAAAATAAGTCTCCTTGGAGTGGTCTAGGAGGTTCATTGGCTCGTTGAGGTGTTTTCTGGTTTTACATGATGGCACAGTTTTCTGGTTTGGGACCAGCCTGGAGGAGGAAGTGACACAGGGGAGAAGGTTAAGTACTTTCAACCTGGGTGTGTGGGAAAAAGTGTTTTCAAAAGTAATGATAATAGCTCGATTACATCCCTTAAAAAAATATATGGATCACTGGCTTCCTTTAAAACACC
>OOFJ01058395.1:2806-14491 GCA_900323375.1 Benthosema glaciale
TTCCTATGTATGGAGTGTTACGATGTGTTTTTTTGCGAGTGCCGGGCAGCCACACAGGGTTTATTTCCATGGTTTGATGGTTTATTTCAGTGGTTTTCAACTAGTGGTCCGGGGACCACCAGTGGTCGCTGAGGGGGTCCAGGGGTGGTCCCTGGGTCAAAATCAGTTGAAAACCACTGGTTTATTTGATGGTTTAAAAACATGTGGTGAAGCCAGTGGCTACATACATACAGCAGCACAAAGCTAACAGGGGCTCCACGGAGGGACTGAACAATTAAATCTTACTTTAATTATCAGGGTGGAATGAATGAATAAATGAATGAATGAACACCAGCCACCCAAACGAAAAATGTGACCTACATGTTTTTGACTAATAACATTTTTGTCCAGCCACTTTTGCAGTACTTGTCTTTTTTGCAGTATTTGAAGTCCAAGTAAACCAACTGATTTGTCTACTGATATCTTTACAGTGCTCTGAAAAATCTGTTTGTCTCAGAAAAGACTTAAAGTGGTTCATATGTTTGTTTGTTTTTTGTTTTTGTTTTTTATGGATAGTGGACGAAATGTTGGTTTCCTGCCTGGGTACCCCCCTAGCACTCTTGTACCTGTTTGGGTATTAGAAAGCGACCCCCTCCCCCTCCACTGTCTTAGTCCATTGACTCCATGTCATCATATCAGTGAAAGTTACGTCCAGTCTCATTCTTCTTCATGTCCTCAAAACATCACTCTTCTATCTCTAGTGCACTGTAGTCTGCTTTTGCACTGTCTGGTGTGTAGAGATATGTTAAACAAATGAAAAGTAAGTTAATAATAAACAGTTTTCTCTCTAGGTGATCAACTTCCACCAGTCAAGTTTCAAGCTTGTTGTTGGATAGGTCGGTGTTGCTTCTTTTTCATCACACTCTTTGTTTTGTTTTTCAGCTTTTAGGCACCTGTGTCTTGGGTCTGCCTGTGTATCTAGTGAAACTCTGAAACACTATCTCTCTGTTACCTACTACTGTATAGAAGGAATTCTTTTTCAAGGAGCCTAGCTCTGCAGTCTGGCTCCTTTCTGACTTTGTGCTATGCTTCTGTAGCTTTGAGTGTGTGTCCCCAATCCCCATGCACCAGGTGCTCTCTTGCCTTTGGCATTGCTTCAGGGTCAGGTGGTGGTACAGTAGTTGTAAGCTCTTATATGCCTAGTTTCTCTGTCCTAAGATTTAGGTCAGGGAAGTCCCATTGAATGGCCACCTCCACCTCTCGATGTCACGGTGTCAGCTGTCTTTAAACCACCACCACGCGACTGGACAGTCAAACCTAGACTCTAGATTCTTTGATTTCTGGGAATATCTTAGTTTTTGTAAAACACCCTTTAGTGTTCGGAGAACAAAAGGACTGGGTTGCCTGGATGAAACGAAGATGTACTGCACTGTAGTGCATAATGCAGTGATATGCACGACTTGATAATTGTCGGCTTGCTCTTCCGTAACAGGCTTGGTAATGAATGAGGAAGTTGTATGAAATAACGGCAATCTATTAAGACATTATTAGACAGGGTGGGACAGGCTGCTGCATTGTGTCTGAAGTGTTTATCTTAGCAGTATACGTTTGGCAGGTAACAATAAAACCTTAGTTTCTATGGATTCCCTTTCCGTCGAAATGCAACAACACTGCTAATCAGATTGTGGAAGTCATGGTTATCATTTTGTACTCTGTGTACGGGTGATTCTCTCTCATGTCTAGGCAGCACTAGACAGTCAAACAGCATGTCTGTCCAAAGGAACAGAAGGTCTGTTTTCTCTGTTGTTGCACCTGTTCTTAGAACAATGGATTTGCTGTGGATCTAGCGTTGCCAACAACCCACAGGACACCCTGTGTCCCTAAACAAAAATAAATATGGATGTACTGGATCCTCTTCCCCCGGGAATTTAAAATGGACGCCAGTCCTCTGGTGGGTGCCTACCAAGCCCCCAGAGTGGCTGGCCAACGTTGAAGCTGCCAAACGCTACTGGCCAAAGCTGGAACTGCAGGTGGGCGTTTTTTGCCCCTTGCATTTAACGTGAGTAAACCCTGCACAGCTGGGGTTTAACAGGGCTCGTTAGCACCAAATGCTGATGTCCAAATCGAAAGAAATGCAGAAGTATAGCGCTATTCCGGGTCCTTCAAACCATTTCCATTGAAATGAACAGTGGGGGCGGGGCTGTCGTGTAGGTCTCTAGATTATACATAACTCTATGGTGCCTACAGCTGGAAGTTTCCTAAACTTCGTGTAGGTCTCTAGATTATACATAACTCTATGGTGCCTACAGCTGGAAGTTTCCTAAGCTTCCAGCTGCACGCAGCCACAACCATCGGTGCTCAAAATGTACCGTCATGTTGGGTATATTGGTGCCAAAATGGCTTCACTTTAGAGTTAAATTATTAAGGACAAACAAAAAAACAACAACATTGTCCTTAAATGTGTGTTTTTGATGAAATGTGGAATTGGTTCCTACTGTGTGTGTGTGTGTGAGTCAAGCTAAAATGGCTCACACAGTATAGTAGGAGGTCTTACCTCTGGGCATTTCGGCTGATGAGCATCCCGTGTCCACGGCAACGGAGTGTGTGTGTGGGGTGTTGTAAATGTGAGGAGGTGTGAAGCCTGGCGGCTCACAGCCTGCGCAGATGATGTTCCACATTACGAGCCGAGCATATGAGCCAAAATGTCTGCCTCGCGGGGGTTTGACTTTAACGCAGTGTGTGTGTGTATATTGAGCCAAAATGTCTGCCTCACGGACGGGGGTTTGACTTTAATGCAGTGTGTGTACATTTTTAGCCCGAGTTAGACTTTTAGAGGTGTGCCAGCCGGTGCCTGACGGGTCACCACTGCCTTGAACAATATAGAGTAAATTAGTGTGTTCAGGCCTTAGGATGTGGACAGTTTGCATTGCGACTTAGGGGCGAGGTTCATCAAATATGACGGCATGCTTAGTGACAATCGCAGAAAAGCAAAGACCTCGACTTGGCTGAGGTCGGTTAAAACCCCCACACCTGCTGTTCCTCTAAACGCCACACAAAGAATAAAAAGCCAAACACTAAAAATTCTTTGCAACTGCAGTTTTATCCAGGCCTGTTAAAAGAAATGTGACACTGGAGTTGCGCTTTTTAAGGTACACAGGAATGTTTTTGATGAGCACAGCATTACTTCCCCTTCCCCCTTCTCACATTAATCCATGTCCCGTATTCCGCTTGGTCAGTTGTTCATTTTTATTTGCCCTCTTTTCTATTTTTCTCCTCTCCTTTGTTAATAACTGGTGGTGGATGTTGTTGTTTTTGTCGATGCATGGAATCCAGTCCTGCCTGTTGTGTTTTGAGCTGGATCCAAATGGATGGAAAGTGACAGTAGAGAGAGAGAGAGAGAGAGAGCAAGAGAGAGACTATCCTGGTGAAATAACATCTTTCCTCGCCTCCTTTTCCGTGGCTTATGCTGCCAGAAACTATCAAAGCAACCGTCCTGTTAAATATCCCCACTTAATTCTGCTCATAATCTTCTATCTTCTTCCACTTAACCGGTTTTGCCGAGCACGCAAAAAAAATCGATCAACGTCTCACTCGGCTTCACGCCTGTGGCGCTGCTTGCTTGCTTGGCCTGGTCGCGCAATCACTTTGTTCTAGTGTTTCGAACGCAGCATGCAGCTCCGCCAGAGCATCTTTGAGGGCTTATCCACTTGCACTATAGTCTCAGAAAACTGGACTCGAGTTACAACTGTACTTTGAACACCCTTCCTCGTAATCTCTTCGCTAAAAAACAGCTGATCTACAAGCTCACAATGCTTCGCGTCCGCGTTCCCACCAGAATATGGACTCTGGCTGGGGAACGTGTGTCCTTCCTCCCACGAGGACGCGCGTCGGGAAAGCAGCGGTTGTGGAGGTTTTAACGAGAGCATCATTATGCTTATGCGTGTGTGTGTGTGTTTCTGCGTTTGTGTGTGCGCGGGCTCGCGTGTGTGCGCGTGCACTGCACGTGTACAGTTGTCTTGTCTCGTATAAGCCTTCTGCTCGACAGTCACAGACAAAGAGAAACGCAGACTAGTGCAGCGAATGTTACTGAGCCCCATATTACCAGCAGGTTGTCTCCCCTTACGTGAACTGCTCTCTCTCTCTCCCTCCCTCTCTCTCTCTCTCTCTCTCTGGTCTGGTGTCAGAGAGTGCACGGTTACAGTATATTGTCGTTTGTTGTTTCTTCCCCCCCCAGAAAAGCATGAAATGATTATGATATTGATTATGATGATGATGACGATGACAATGATCTCTTGTTAACCCACTTTAAGACAGGACCAACAAGGCTAGAAAGGTTGAATAGATGCCACTATAGGAGGATTCTGACTCGGGTGATTCAGGGTCATTATTTTGAAATCTTGTACAGGCAACCTTTTCTTTTTTTTCGTCATTGATGAACTGTTTTTTGGGACGGAGGGTTTTGTATTGAAAGATGAGCCGCTGTAGCAAAAATGAGCACCAAACTTTTATTTTTTCTTCTTGGTTACTTATTTTTTTTCTCCAAAGATGTCACATTTGTTACTGCAGCCAAATGACAATAATGTGTCCTGTGGATTTTTTATGTTTGTCCCCCCCCCCCCCACCACCCACGCTGGTGTGGCACCACCTGGTGGTGGCTTTATGCTTTACAGTGGTGGCAGTGTTTTCTTTTTTGGAAGAGAGAGGAACTGAACTGGAGATTGATTTCACGTCAAACAAAAAGAGAGAGACACGGACAAAATGGACAGGTGTGTGAGTGCGTTGATGACAGGATGGCTTCTAGGGGATTGATTCCCCTTGTTTAGTTTAGTTTTGTTTGTCAGTGAGCTGATTGTGTCGAATCAAAGACCCTATTGTTGCACGTTCTGTTGTTTTTTTGTTTTTCTCCACATCAATGTTTTTCGATAAGAAACCCTTGGATTGCTGCCTCACAGTTCTGTATATAGAGATTACACACACATGCACACACACACACACACACACACGCACACACGTGAACAGTGACACTTAAAAATACACTCACATTACACACACACAATACATGCCAACAAACACATAGCCTTTACGCACATACTCTCATGATGCATAATCTTGCAGTTACGTTATTTAGCATTTATCCGTTTATTTTTCTGAAGGAACATTGAATGATATTAGCGTTGTAATAACAAGCAGTATATAATAGTAATGATTTTACTTCTCGACGGGGTGGTGGGACAGAACGGGACAGGCGCTCCCCTCCCCCGTAATAACATACATCAGGGTCCCGATGTGGATTGTCAAAACGATGCCAAAATACACCTTTTTAAAGAAATGTTCTGGCGCTCTTTATCTTTCTATCTCTCTACTCTGTCTACCCCCCCACCCCAACAAATCTCTTTGTACATTTTGATTTTCTATTTATTTAAATGCAGACATAATATGGATTGTATCAAAGCATGGAAAAAGGCAAAGAAAATGTTTTCACTTATACAAAATGAAATAAATCATGGGCTTTTATTTTACAGTGGTATATATTTGTTTATTATAGAGATTTTTTTTTCTTTCTCTCTTTTTTTTGGAAGAAATAAAGAGTCATTTTCCATTCCTACGTGTCGATTTTTTTGTTTATTTTAAGTGGTTAGAAGTAGCTTAATTAATAATGTTTGTACTTTTTTTCCTGTCCATTTTCATTCAGAGCTTGGAAATGGTGGCATAAAGAACAAAGAACAAGACCCCCAGAATTATATGTATTTGGCCGACCCCCATCTGAAAATATATTTTTCCAGGGACCCCCGAGAAGCAAAGATTTGACTTAAAAACGTTCGCAAAACGTTCGCATTGAAGAATATAATATTAAAAGACTTGCAGAGAAGAATCTTTTTAAATAGCTAAAGTATAACATAATGCTTGGTAAATAAGCCTATGCCATATACAAAATATATATCAAAATCTACAAAGTAACTAAAGTTTTCAATTTGCCTCTGAGTCAGAGATGTAGTGGAGTAGAAGTAACATTGGTAATACTCCAGTAAAGTACCTCAACATTGTACTTACTGTAAGTACAGTACTTGAGTAAATGTTCTTTACACCACTGCTAACTGAATGCCAACTATAGGTCAGAATCAAGCAGGACATATTTTTTATTTTTATGTTTTCAGCTAATGAGACATTGCCTTAGATAGCCCAAAGCCATTCCTAACAGCTCCAGTGGGACCGTTAGGAGAACTTCTGATGTTCTGGTGATGAAACCATGTGCTTGTTTTCTGAAATCATTCAAAGAGTCCCTCTGGGAAGTCTGGCGAAGATGTCTTCATTTCTTCTAAAGCTGTTGTTGTTGTTGCACCCAATGTTTTCCCCTCTTTTAATTAAAAGCTCAAGTAGCTTAAACTGCTTTAAATGGACGCTTTAAAAAAGCAGTCGGAAACAACAAATATAATTGTGCCTTCTATTATATCCATCCATGTTCAGGTTTGTGTGAGTTTGTCTACAGAAGCGTGTTACTGTTACAAAGACCGTCGTAGTCATTATTTGGGTTTGTTCTTATTCTCACCTAGTATAATGTTCTTTGAAGAAATCCGGCTTTGCTATATTTATCATTCGATTCAACCCACCTCATTTCCAAGTTTATTATATTCACGGAACACCTGCTCAACCTTAGATTTCCTATAAAGTAACTGATGGCCTTTAAAATATCAGCATTAATCCATGGTTCTGTGCTAACTTTAACTACTTAACCCATTGAGACCTGACGCAGGATTCTACTAATGTCTTCTAAATCGTGACAGGTTTCTGAAAAGCCTACTGTATGTTTCTGTATCAGTGGTTCTCAAAGTATTTCATGTCAAGGACCCCAAAACAAATATTTTCAAAAATAGCAGATCTACAAGCTTGTAGCGCAGCACTCAGTGCCACACAGTGCCACACTATGAGCTTTTAGAACTGCTATTTTTCAACAGCTAAAGTTAAAAAAGAATAATAATAATTTAAAAAAAAAGGTTAATGGTGTATATACTGTAGTGTTAGACGGGTCTACAAGCCCTGTTTTTGCAGAAAGTTCCCGACAGAATAAGGATGCTGAAGTTCAAATATAGTTCATCCCAACTACTTTAACGGGGCACGTTTGTCAACAACAGCTGATACGTGAATGATTTAAATTAAACAACCCCATCAGGCTTTATCCAAGGCTGCACATTTCAAAACCGGAGAGACCAATCCATATTCCTCAAGGAAATTGGCTGCTGTAATCCTTCAGACTGGCCTGCAGACCTGACCCGACCTGACCTGGCTGCCATGCATGCATGTGTCTAATTTCATGAAACTGATTGATTGAAAATTGCAGAATGAATTCAAATAAAGGTCAATACAAAATCTGCTATGAGGTTAAAACCAGAAAAAGTAGATCTGCTACTTCTGATGCCTTTGAATTTGAATCCTGAAAAGTAACAGTTTTGTTTTCTCCCTGACAGCAGAGATGATATATTGGTGTGTGTGCAGTTCTCAACCCCTGCAGGAGCATGTGTGTGTTTATTTTCACCTTTTTCTTGTACCGTAAGTGATATAATTTTCCTCTGAGGACCTTGCCAAGAAATGCTTGCATAACGAAGGATAAACATAAATGCTTTAGACAAATGACGCTCACACAACACACACGCACACGCACACGCACACACGCGCATGCACGCACACACAATACGTAGAAAGGAATCTACTCTCTGTAGTGGCCTAAGGTGTTAAGAACGTTTCAGCCCGTGAACAGACCATAAATGCTCCTGTGTTGTAGATCTGATATTTTTGAAAAATCTTGAAAATCTTTGAATGTATATTCTTTCACGTGCAGCGAACATTTTTAACTCAAATATTTGTTGCTTCTGTTCTGAATTGCCCTGGAACAAAAATATGTTTAGATGGATGTCTGCGGTCAAATATATATAATTCTGTGAGTCCTTGACATGAAAAAGTTTGAGCACCACTGACATAGAAACATCATTTTTAATCACATTAGAAATATCATCAGTTGTGACAGTTTTGTCAGAGCAGCAGCATTATTCGTTTAGGAATGGTACAAAAAGGGAAGGTATACAATCCTGTATTTTAACATCGGTTATTATATGGTGGTACTTGGAGAGCGAAATATTTTCTGAGGTGGTACTTCAGTATACAAAGCTGATCATGTCCTCAGGTCTTAATAGGTTAATAATTATGCAATCAATCAATCAATCATTCAATCAATCAATCAAACAAACTCTTGCACACTTCAGTCCAGTTGGTGGCGGTAATGCACCTAGTATCTGGTTTTACCAACCACCAAATAAACAGAAGTAGCCCTGGCCTGTGGGCCTTCTCCCTTCTTCCTCTTTCCACTCAGGCCCAGACTACATGCCATGGCACAGCAGCCACACTTATTGTACAATTCAACGTTTGCCAGAGAGATGCATGGTGAAGCATTTTCAGCTTAATCATAACAATCTCTCAAAGCCCCAGTTTGAGAAACACTGCAATAGAATGACAAATGTGTCCTCCTCACACCATCACCTTCGATCAGTGACTGACAGCAGCTAGCCCCCCTGCCAGGCAGCACCACAGACACAGTGGGAATGTTCCCCACCCCCACCCTCCCCCCTTAAGATGAGAGTTGACAGCTGTGAGAGTGAGAGAAGGTATGGTGGGGTGGGGGGTGAGGTGCTATTTTTATCATTCATTCAACTGAAGTCAAGAGAGACAGAGCGAGAGGCCTTTCTCTCTCTCCACTCTGGAAGCCGGTCGGTCAGTCAGTCAGTCCTCGTGAGATCTCTCTGGAAGTCACCTCATCTTGCCTGGAGAACGTTCTGGAAGTTCTATTGCAGGATTAAGAAGACCCCGGAGTACGAGCCAACACACCAGAGACCGAGGCAGAGGGAGAAAGAGGGAGACAGACAGATATAGGGAACTGTAAAATTATAGGCCATAGACCAAGACGTCTATAAACTACAGTGCTGTGTTTTAACTGCTAGGCCAACATGGCTCTGTTCTGTTATAACAAAGGTTGTGGAGAGAAATTCGAGGCCAAGGAGAACAATGATGAGGCATGTCTACATCATCCAGGACTAGTGCCCATCTTCCATGATGCTCTGAAGGGCTGGTCCTGCTGTAAGAAGAGGACAACAGACTTCTCAGAGTTCCTGGACATCAAGGGCTGTACGCGCGGGCGCCACAGCAACGTGAAGCCCCAGGAGCCCCTGCGGCCCGAGATCATCTACCGCGGACCCAAGTCAGCCGAGACCCTGCAGAAAGAGAAGACCAAGTTTAGTTCGGACGAGGAAAAGACCAGGCTTCCCGGGAAAGTCTCTGCGAATCTGAGTCAGATTCTGAAGAACCTTGACCTCAGCGCCAAAGCCGACCTAGAGAAGAAAGAGGGTGAGGAGGTCCGAGTAGGGACGCGATGCAAGAATCCAGGATGCCAATCAACCTTCGAAGGCCCTGCAACAGACCTGGAGATGTGCACGCATCACCCCGGAGCCCCCGTCTTCCACGAGGGCTATAAGTACTGGAGCTGCTGTTGCATCAGTACCATGGACTTCGACAGCTTTCTGGAGCAGAAGGGCTGCACCGCGGGCAAGCACCGCTGGGTCGCCAAACAGAAGGCGGCGTGCAGGTACGACTGGCACCAGACAGGCAATACCATCGTGGTGACCATCTATTCCAAGAACCCTAACCCAGCTATGTCCTGCATAGAGGGAAACCACACAGTGCTGTCCTGCCAAATCCAATTTGAGGAGAACAAGATCTTTACCAAGGAATTCCACTTTTGGGGGGTGGTGGACATCAAGAAGAGCTCGGTGAACATGGTCCCCTCCAAGACGGAGATAACGCTGCGCAAGGCGGACGCCGTGTCCTGGGCCAAGCTGGAGGACCCCAACCACAAGGCGGAGCCCGAGCCCGCCGACACGGACGTCAACGAGCAGCTGGACGAGCTGGACGTGACGAAGAAGAAGAAGGAGGAGGCAGAGGCCAACGCCAAGAGGAAGGAGTCGCACTACGTGATCGAGAACGTGGTGGAGGACAAGACGGCTGTGCTGGAGAAGGAGGAGCAGCGGAAGAAGGACAAGACCGACGACATGCCCGACCTGGACATGCCGGACCTGGAGGACTGAAGGACAGACGGAGAGAGAGATGGAGGACCCAAGGGACGGACGGACGGACGGAGGATTGACAGGACAGACAGACAGGCAGACAGGCAGACAGACAGACAGACAGAGGATTGACGGGACAGACCGACAGAGAGAGACAGACAGAGATGGAGGCCTGAAAAATCTAAGAAATTAGAATAAAATAAATCAAGTGAAATAGTGAAAACTGTCGATCTGCAAGCTCACAACGCGTCAGGTCATGACGCCTTGTGAGCTTGTAGATCTGCTATTTCTCATTTTATTGGCTCTCAAGCTAAGAAGTTTGGGAACAACTGGTCTAATCTGATCCAACCTGGGAACTCATTCTGTAAAAGGAAAAACATTAAGAATATTATTATTTTGCCTCTGGGGGCATCGCCTCAGTTTTTGTGTAAAATCGGGAACTCGTTTGGATCCTTCCCTTTCTTAGTCCACTTCCTCCCTGGGTGCTTCTGCGTTTATTCCTACTAACAACAACTTTGCAGTGGTGCTGACAGGATCTGCTGTCAGAATCTGTCTTGAGTAGATTAAATCTGATTCGACAGACATTCAAACTGACAAGACACAAGACATGATGGAGGAGGGGGTGAGCAGGGAAAGTCAAACCATTTGACTTGACATAAACGACCACGCCGTTTATGCTTAAATACCGTTCTGACAATGCCTTAAATCGCTGTTTTTAACATTGTGTTATGCCACTTCATTAACTGTTTTTGGCATCAATAAAGCTTAAAAATGTGGAACCTTAGAACTGTGAGTGTGTGGTAGGTACGATTGGGATGCCTAGCGACGGTACTGACTGGTCTGGTATTGTAATTAGATTAGAGGATACAAAGTCCACATATCAGCTCTGACAGTGTGGTAGAAAAACATTTCCGGAAACGATTCCAGATGTTGTGGAAGTGGAGGTTCCCTGTAGTGGTAGGTGAAGCTTCCTGCCTAGGGCATCAAATTGCTAAGGGCCGGCACTGGTCATCACATTATTCAACAATTAATGTTTTCGCACATTGCATGTTTTCCCAAATATTGTACACAGCTATACAGCCATACTGTTGGTACTGTCCACCAAGACCACATGACTAAAGGCATTGCTCTCCCACAGGCCACCAGGAGAACAACAACTAATACTCGGTTAACTTCAACATCGGCCTCGGAGACTATAGAACTATCAGTGACTTCTGTGAAAAGTGAGTTTGGTGGTGGTGGCACCGGGTTGATTGATTGAAAATTATATTCACAGTATGTAGAATGGATACATTTCAAACGAAGGCACACGATACAAAAAACTGCTGCGTGTATGAAACCATGAAAAGCACTAAGACTTGTTTACGTCAGGATCAGAACATCTAAAGACGTACAAATATACACTTCTATGAAATTCAGCAAATCATCATAATATAAATGAATTGACACACTTCAGCTCAGAATGACCATTAACCATTTATCGCAAAGCTAATGCATTTAGTATGGCGGTGTGGCTCTGCTCACGTGATCTGATATATCACATTTGATATCTCAGATTATCTGTGCACCGAGACACAGCTCTGATATCAACAAACCCCAG